>PHNY01300154.1:24819-43273 GCA_003724115.2 Anethum foeniculum
CAATTTAACTTAACAAAAGTCAAAAGTGGACAACTATTATAAAACGGAGAGGGTAATATTTTAACTTAACAAAAGTCAAAAGTGGACAACTATTATAAAACGGAGAGGGTAATATTTTCTACAGTTTTGACATTTCTATATACATTTAAGTTGTTTCCTCACAAAACTTAAAAATGTATTTAATATTTTATTAGTTATTGCAAATTTATTTAAATAAGATATTCAATTTGATTATAATATTGTTTTTTTGTCAGAATTTTTTTTTTCATTGATAAGATTTAAATACAATCCAAAGGACAGAGTTTCTTTCATTAATAAAAGTGTATCATCTAACTGAAAAGCAAGCAAGTGCTCTAGAAAATTAGATAATATCGCTTCAATGTCTGAAAAGATAACCCACGAAAAGGGCGTCGTTAAAACCTCGCAAGAGTAAAACCCTATGAGAAAAAACTCAAAAGGAAAAAGAATGCCCTACACAAATTACATTCTATATACAACTAAAAAAACATATAGTATCTTCTATTATTTGTAAGAAATCTTTCATGTCATGTGTAATTAAGTTGTCTTATACTCCAATATCCTTAACTATATAATTGTGCTTTAAAATTTGAAAAGAGGATACGCATTAAAACTCTTTCAATTATCTTGAAAATAAGAATAAAATAAACAAAAAGAACATGTTGAAATAATAAAGAAAATTATATCCGATAATAATTTATTATAAGAAAATGAATGTATATATAATAATTCATTAAAAAGATAATAAGATCTAACCAGACCCTAAAAAATAAAATAATAAATAAAACAATTTAATTATAACATAAATAGGCCAACAAAATGGCACAAAATTGCCTTTAAAATGTCAAATATATGGCATTAAAAGGCCTTCCATAAATGACACAATTAATCTTCAATCAAGATAAAATGAATCTATCCAATCCGTAACCAGTCTCAATCAATCTGTCCAATCCATAACCAGTCCCCCATTCATTGCCATTACTACCGTCAACCTCCGCCGTCTCTATAAATTTTCTTAATCGCAAAAAAGATTCAAACACAAAAATATACAAATTTATTATTAAATACATAAATTTAATAAATATATTAAAAAAAAACTCGTATGAATAATATTGAGTGTAATTACGAAAGTATGTACGAAGTTTGGGAGAACAATTTATAGCGACTATATATGTAAATTTAGAGAAAAAGTAAATAAACAGAGAACAGGAAGGAGAAGATTATGGACTCTGGATAGAGGTCTGCTAAACACCAACTACTGTATCTATTGTTAAGCAAGATTTATTCACATAACCAACCGCATATATTTCTGTGTATTTATATATAAATATTTCAAATTATCTGCCTGGTTTTAGCTGAGAAGTAGTGATTGAGCTCCTCCACAGCAATGTAAGTACAATTTTCTACATTATTAAACATTGTTTTTTATTTGGTCACTGAAACCCTTTGGGGTTTAAGTTTTGATATGTCTTTTTGATTAATGCATCATTTTTATTTATGAATTTCTATGGAGTAAAATTACAAGTTGGGCTTTAAGGCAAAATGAGACAAGAAATTTGTGTATATATGACTTCACTTAAGCTAGGTTGTTGTTGTTGCTTACAGAGACCAACAGACAAACACCCACAAAGCAATTTAAACTATTAGGGAAGACTCGAACCCGAGACCACTCCCTGGGCCGGAAAGGAGGACCCCTAGTAATCAACTCTCTTAAAATTTGATATTATGAACCTTTAATTGGATCATATGTTATTTTAACAACAAAAACATGTTTTTAAATTCATGTTTTGAGATATTCTTATTATAGTTTCATTTTCCAGTTGTTTGAAGAACATGTCTCGATATGTATTAAAGCAAAGGAAGTATGTGGGTGAGGAGTCCCGGTCCAAAAGGCCAAGACTGGATGTACTGGAAGCTAAGCCTGAGAAAATTAGACCCAGAAAGGAAAAGACGGAATTTGTGGAGCGAGTGAAGTCATCTGAGACTTCGATACCCGAAATCAAGCCCTTTATAGAGACGAATGAGGAGAATCAACCGCCAGACATGAATAGGTGTATAGCTAAAGCGGCTTTGCCAGCTGGTGCTACTGCTTCAGGAGCTGGGGTAGCTGAATTAGGTAACATTAGCTACACGGTTCCTTTAAAATGTTAAGTAACATTTTATGAAACTTATTGAAGAACGAGTTATATAAATACTAACGTTTTTAGATGAATCAAGCATGGCGAACATTTAAAAAGTATATGTAAGAGTATGACATCCTAGTTTCATGTTGTAAATTATATTTTAGAATTTCATAAATTGAGAAGTTAGTTTATATTGGTGGTTTATGGTGCTGCTATTATATTATGGAGAATTTTTTCGTGACTGAAGCTTGAACAACGTTTTTAGTTTAAGACTTGTTTAATTTAGTTTAAATCTTATGCATTCCTCTTATTATTGTCTATGCTTATTGTTTCTTGCAAAATTCATTGGTGCGAGCCCTTATTTCTAATCTTAGGTCACAAGAAAACAGGGTTTTTGAGAATAGCACCAATCTCGTGCTCATTATTATCATCATCATATTTTGTTGGTAATGTCAATTACAGAAAAAGATACTCACACACCCTCCACTGAGGTGGAATACTAAATATAGAATGGGTCATAATGCCCAGGATACCTCAGCTCATTAGTTGCTGGAGAATTTTATGAAGGAGTCATTTGGAGTCTTTGTTTGAATGACTTCCCCAAGAAGTCCAATAAGTTTTATCAATCTTAACATATGTATTTATACTAGTCAACTTCGTGATTAGATTTTTCTTGAAAATCATGCAAGTTTTGAGATTTCCCGTTTTTGTGTTTAAATTTGTGGTACAATGTACTTTGCTAGTTTACTTATTTGATAGCATCACTTTTAAACCTTTGTTGCTGTGTTTTTTTCTCTTTTGCAGTACTAAGTGGGAATCCTGAGTTAGGGGTCTACGATCCTGAGCTTCAGTACAAGATTAACATGGATACCAAAGAGACTGCTGCTGAACAGGCTCAGAGGAAGATGCACGAGGTAAATTACCTTGCTTCTCTCTTTATGAACTTAACTTTATATCTTAAGAGCTAAAGTTTTTGGCGTCATCTGTCACATTATACCAATGTGCTGTCTTTCAGTTCACCTCAACCGTGACGGAGCTGTGCACTGGCTTTACAACATCAAAGAAGCAAATTGAGGAGCTGACAAGGAAAGTAACTGACCTCGAGAGTCAGATCCAACAGTGGAAGGATCAGAAAGCCAGCTGGGATGAGAAGATAAAAGTACTTGAATGTGACCGCGATGAAGCAAGGGAAGAGGCACGCGGAGCTATTTTCGAAAAGTATGATCTAAAGGAGAAACTGGAGAAGGCTATGAAAGAGGCAGAAGATGCCACGGCCACTAATGAGAAGGCAAGATTGAGTCTTCACTTAAAGCTTTTGGCGAGAAGCATGATCTCTTGTAGGATACTTGTATTGATATCTTTATGCCCCACATTCTTGGCCTCATTTTTCATGTCATTCCAATGCTTGATCTTTCAGGTTGTCTCAACCATTAGGGAGCTGGTCACCGGCCTTGCAACATCACAGGAGCAAAATGCAGTGCTGACGAAGCAAGTGAGTGACCTGAAGAGTCAGATCCAAGAGTGGGAGGATCAGAAATCCATCTGTGCCGAGAAGCAAAAAAATCTTGAGAGGTACTGTGATGAAGGTTGGATGAAAGCAAGCACAACTATTTCCGAGATGCGTGATATCAAGGATAAATTGGAGAAGGCTTCTAAAGAGGCAAAAGATGCGAAGGCCTCCGCTAAGAAGGCAAGATCTATTGTTGTCAAACAGGCGGAATATGCTAAGAAGGCTGTAGCCTCTACTAGGAAAAGTTACAAAGTTGGCTTAGGCAATTTTGTTGCGTACCTGGCCAATGACGAGGGCAGATCGGTAGAGGACTATGTTAACGAGCTCATTAAGGAGATGACCCCTGATAATAAGGCCCCAGCTGATGGGACAGTTGATGTTGCAGGACATGAAGGTGACAAGGCTATAAAGGATGAAGCCCTATAACCACCACTTGGCTGGTTTGCTTGCTATTTCCGATAATGTTTCCTTGCATGGTTACATTTTTTGAGTATGGTAAGACTTGGCAGTCTTTTTGTCATGGGTGCTTGATAAATTATGTGAACTGCATATTTTGTTTTTTTTTAATGCTATGAACTGCATCTTTTGTAAATATATCAAAAAATCCTGGGTTGTGTCATAGTTATGTTTCTATCACTGTGGCCAACTAATCTTAGTTAACCTTTAGAGAGAAGAATAATATTGCACCTTTATTGATATATATATATATATATATATATTCAGTTCTCCCATCTACCTCCACTATTCTTGGTTTTTTTGTTTTCTTTTATTTTTATTTTTGTCAGGTCCAGTATTCTTGGCTTTGAGCTATCTTCCACCATTGTTTTTAAAGAGGGAAGAAACATGGTAGAATCTTGAAGATGGAACTATCCATTAATTTTTTTAAACAGCAAATTGACTATCCTTTTATTTTTCTAAGCAGATTCATCAAAAAAAGTTCTATTCAATGGTTGTAACTGGCTGAAATATTTTACTTAATGACACTTATAATTTTGTAGTATGACGAACGGAAAAAAAATACTTATCATCTTGAATTAACACAAAATTGATGCTCCTGTTTGAATAAATATTCATGCTAACATTGATTTAGTATCTATATGTTCATATTTCATTCTATTATTCTCACCATAATCCAAACGCCCCCTAAATTTAACGGATAAAAACGAAAAAGTGCTTTTAATGAAGAACAGAGTTAGGGTTCTGTATATTTATTCTTGTCTAGCAAATGGGTTTTACCCGTATAAGTTGGATTCCAGTTTCTTACAGTGACGGAACAAATACAGGTCCACAAAAACAGCAGAAATGCATAAATAGAACGCTTACTAGGAATTTTTTTACAACATCAATTTTGTTTTAGTTTTGGGATATCTTCTCGCTTTTCTTTCAACTCTATAAGAATATGTCTCGATGTCTAGTTAACTTGAGCACTGAACTTCACAACCAACATTCTCTGTTGTATTACACAATATTTTTCTTTTCATGCCAGTATTGTGTTCCTTGTTCTATAAATGTTTTTGCTTCTTATGGAATTTACTCCTTTGCAGTGCTAATCTCGCCTTTCTAAGGAGAATTAAGACGATATGCCGCGACTCAGGACAATGTTAGCCGGCTGAAGATTCCTAAAGAAATGTGTTAAAAGTATATTATTATTATCATTAAAAAATATTAATATATTATATATACTGGGATGTTTTTTTTTTGTTATGCATATTATAGGACGTGTTAGGAAATTCTTTATGATGAGTGATCGGAGTTACTTGGTATGTCTTGTGCACCAAGTCAATCTTGATGTATTTATGTATGGGTATGATGAATGACTATAACCTAGAGAGCATGTTTATCAAAATGAAAAGGATGTCGTTGTTCCAGTCCAAAAAGCCTAGACTGGTAGATGTACTGGAAGCCAAGGCTGAAAAACTTAGCTCCTTTTTGGGAGAAACTGGATCTGTGGAGCAAGCTAAGTCATCCCAGCATGTGGTGAATCCCAAGTCTGATTTGATGAGGAGGACCAGCATCTACTAACTACAAAGTCTGGCGCTAAACCGTCTACTGATCCTGTGGTCGGCAGCGCTGCCTCAGAAGCTAGGGTGGATGGATTTGGGGGTGGGTTGGTTGTGACCCTTAGGCCTTAGCTTACCCTCTCATGCAGTGTTGGTCCTGAAAAATTCAAGTCCCCAAGCATATTTAAATTTTAATGTCAACTATTAATCAAAATTAAATTCATACAATTTTTTCTTCTTAAACTATTTTTGGTGTTATTTTACAAAAAAAAAAAAAATTCTTTATTTGTGTATATATACTTTTAAATCTTCTTATTTATAGAAAAATATGTCCCCAAAATACATCATTTTTTGGGTGCAATTTCTATATATTTATGATCACAAGGTGGTTCCTTCAACATTTTTTTAAACACTTATATAACTTATAAGAATTCATCCACTTATTACCAATTTTCCAGACGGACATAAAGTTTTTAGTTTGATACCTAGTTGTTGGGTTTAAATTAGACCTGACAAATCATTTGTGTCGTGTACTTCCGTGTTTTGTAATTTCGTGTTTCGTGTACTTGGCGGGTAGACACGAACACAACACGAATTGAAATCGTGTACACGACTTGCTAACACGAACACGAAACGAATTAAGGTACACGAAATTTTTCATGTACACGAAAATGAAAGGACACGAAATGATACATGAATGAACGAAAACATGAAATGTACACAAAATAAACACGACCTGGTACACGATTCAGTACACGAAATTAAATACAGAATTTTAAATTATATTATAAATGGTATTTTTAATATAAAATATATGTTATAAAAATTGTATACAAAATTGTATATTATATTATAAAATTATACATAAATAATATTTATTTATTTTGTTTACCTCTTGTCATGTCGTGTACCCAGGGGCTAAACACAAAACAGACACTACATATCGGTCGTGTACTTCTCGTGTCGTGTACTCAAAATGTAAACACAAACACTAAATTTTTGTGTCGTTTTCGTGTCGTGTGTAAAATTACCGGGTCTGGTTTAAATATCAACAAATTCTGTTAATTAGGAGTCTATGCTTATTCAGTTATTTGTGACGAGATTTTTCTGGGAATCATGGCAGGGGGCTCCAATTTGTGATGCTGTGAACTCGTGCTTATATAATTTTATAGTTGCCTCACTTTTTACACAATGTTTATTGCTGTTTTTAGCAGTATCAGGTGGGGAGCACAAGTTAGCAGTTGATGGTCCTAAGCTTAAGTGCCCTAGTATGAGTGAAGTAAATTGGCTCGCTTCTCGCCTAGTCTATTTATGTTGATAATAATATATCCAAATTTCTAATATTGTTGTCTTCATTTTTGGTATAATAACAATGCTCTATCTTTCAGTTGAGCGCATTCTTTGGGCAGCTGATCAAAGATTTGACGGAGAAAGTAACTGACCTCGAAGGTCAGGTCCAGAACTGGAAGGATCAGAAAACCAGCTGGGATGAGAAAATGAAAGAGCCTGAAGCGCGGAAAGTAGCATTTGTAGCTGTTGGCGAGAAGCATAATCTCCAACAGAAGTTGGAGAAGGCTGTCAAACAGCCAGAAGATGATGTGGTGGCCTCAACTAGGAATCATTTACAAGATTTGCTTACGCAATTTTGTTAGTTCCCTGGCCAATGGTGAGCGCAAATCGTTGAAGGATTATGTAAACGAGCTCGTCAAGGAGATGCCCGATGATAGGGCCCCATCTGATGGAGCAGGACATCAAGTTTATAGGGCAATAAAAGATGAAGACCCCTAACCACCACTTAGCTCGATTTCTGGTGCTATTTTGCGGAGTTACTTTTCTTGATGGTACTGTAAGACTTAACAGTCTTTTTGAGTAGGCTTTCAAGTGTTTGATATATTGCTCCTACATGTGGGATATTTCGTTAATTACATGTCTCTGGCATGTTCTTTGTTGTTTACTGCTAACTGATCATTCTTACACCACCATCATATAAATACTTGGTTACTAATCATGCTCATAAATTTAAGGAGACAATGTGGCTTCAAAGGCTTGCAATTTGTGAAGGCCCCATGGGCAACAGCAGGACAACCTTCATCTTCCTGACTAGATCAAACTAGAAAGATAGCCCAGGCTCCCCCTGATTGCAAACCAGGATACATCATTGAATAATCTGATGGCATATCAAGTCTTATAATCACTTTCAATCAGAGCTGAAAACCGATCTCCTTCGTGTTTCCAAATTAGCCTTCTTTCACTCCAACCACTAGTTAAGGCTTTACCAATCATCCCTGGCTGTCACGAGATTGGGATGATCAAGCACTGGAATGCTGTGTCAAGTAGCAGGCTTCTTTTCCATCTAAATAGTAAATTTTCTCTATTTCTAGTTTAAAAAAAACAAAGCAAGACAGTCACCTTAAGTGCTGAATTAAGATTTTAAGAATAAATCTCATTTACTAGTGTTTACACCCGCACAGTCTCTGCGATAACTTGGCACGAGAATATGTAGCTTTGGCAAGTTAATAAATAAATAGTATATGTATACACACTTAGTTTCTACTTGGGAAAAGAAATTTCTAGTCTGTTTTGGAACCTTAAGAAGAGTTCTAAGTAGCTAACAGGTGTTCTTACAATCTAAAGTTCTACACCAACAAATTTTATGCTTCTGGGCCACAAATTACATGTCAAAAGGAAGTTTAAAATAAGCAGTAGTTGTTTACTTGTTTTTACTCGTACAATATATACCATAAATCTTAACATATAAACCAGGAAGAGGAACATATAAACCAGGAAGAGTTTGATTGTAACTCGGTCTTGCATGCTATGATTCGGAAAAATAAAAATAGCTGCATAGCTGAAGAAAAAAGGAATTAGTAGACCAACATCGTCTATATACATCCAATACTATTATAATCATGCCATCTCCCTGCTCCTACATATAAAACATTCAGCACCTATTTCTTTAGGTTCACAAGTCCTATTTCCCAAAAAAAATAAACTAACACCGTCAGCATTCAAATTGAAAAAAACGAAGGAATTTAGTGGACCAACATCGTCCATATACATCCAATCCACACCACACCACAAAATTACGGAGTACGTATTCCTATCTATACTTATGCCATCCCTCTTCCTCCTACATATAAAACATGCAGCACCTCTTTCTTTAGGTTCATAAGTCCTATTTTCCAGAAAAAACTAACACCGTTAATATGCAAATGAAAAATAAAAAAAAGGGAATTTAGTAGACCAACATCGTCTATATACATCCACACCACACCACGAAAACTACGGAGTACGTATTCCTATCTATAATCATGCCATCCCTCTTCTCCTACATATAAAACATGCAGAACCTCTTTCTTTAGGTTCACAGGTCCTATTTTCCGAATGAAGATAATTAATGAAACAATATTTGTAATTTGGTAGCTACTTGGACTAGATTAGATGTAAAAGTCCACCTACATTCAAGTCAAGGATTCTTTATGGTAGGATGAGGCTGACAAATATACCTGCTACAAATCGGAATGCAAAAATGTGACTAAAATACTAAGTATCAAAATATAAGAAATCCATTTGGTTACACTTATTTTATAAAAACTAGTGTTTAATTGCACAAAAAAAGTTCCTATTTAGGTTTTCTTTCAGTAACATCCTCAATCCTCATAACCATTTCCAGTTTGGTGCCAAAAGATTATATAGTGATCGCTGCATATGTAAAAGGCACGTACAGTCAATATCATTCCAACAAATTCACCAACAGGTTATTGTGACAGGTTATTTTTTAAGAATCCCTTAAATCCTATAATATGGCATCTTTTGTTTGCCTCTATATGGGTACAGATATAAACCAAATAATGCAAATGTAATTTAAAAAAGACATCAACTTAAACAAGCAAATCGCTAAGAAATTTAAAATGTCTAGCAAATTAAAAACTTGAATACTTCATTGTATAGAGAATTTGTAGGGGTGGGGGCAACTAAGGAGACTTCGCACTTCGCAGAAACAACATAAAGGCATAAGAACACTAACTGCATATACGGTAAGTACATAAATCATGGGAGGTAACAGTGGACGTGAAATATGGAATAAGGTTATTAATAAGATAGCTCGCGACATGTTCCACTTACAGACATAATATGTGCAGCAAAGCCCTAAGGCTATAGTATACAGAACCACAAAGCTGATAAATCACCTAAAGCATATTAGAGACCCAAATCTTCTGTGTACATTAATATACAACTCACACTGAGATCAGGCAGAATTGTGCCTAATAAGTTCATAAATTAGATTATCTTTTTGTGGCTTGAACCATTGCTATCTCACTTCATACAGCCTCCCCAGGTCTAAATTCACTATTGCCACAATCAGCATTAGAATCCTCCAATCCACAAGTAGAATCAAACCATTTTGGGTTCTCAGGGTAGAAGCTATCAACATGTAAACCAGCAAGAGTGGCATCTGATTCTATAGTCCCACCATCCCTCATGGGTTTAATTACTTTAGATTCCTCACAATCAAGTATACTCTTCTCGTCAAAATCACTGCATTTTAACCACTTGTCAGGTTTACAAGTCTCACCAAGTAAATCCCTCTCAACCCTGCATTCTGCTCTGATCTGATCCCAGGAAGAAACATCACCAAGAGTTCGCTCAAAACTATCTTCGTCATCATCGATGAGTTCTGTGTTCTTGCCATTTCCGTACATTTCCTGATGGTGACCACCCCAATCTGCCAAATCACTCTCCCCCACTAAGAGGTCATGTGATTGTCGTTTATCCGAGAGAAAGCCAACAATGTTTGGACCATGTTCTCTGAGACTACGAAACTTATTAACTGTTTCAAAAAGAGCTTGCGACAGAGAACCTAGTACTTCTGATGGAATATCACCCATCTTCCCTTCAACAAGCCCAATTTCGGTCTTCAATTCCTTCGCTTGCTGCAAAAAGAAAAGCTGCAAATCTACATCATCCTTTCCCCTAACTGAAAAATTCTCATTATCTACTTCATCACTCATCCCATACACTACATCTTGATCCATTGCAAGTCCACCTTTGTTCCCAATGACCCTGTGCATAATCCTAGCATTACCATCTAACGGCCCCGGTTCATGCCCCGAATGCACTGCATACAGCTTAAACACAGCTACCCCCTCTTCCTCATACACAAATGTCTTATCCTTTTCATTATACTTCGCAATAGGTACAATCGCGCGGATCCTAAACCCACACCCACACCTCTTGGACGCATACGGTTCCCTCTTCATAATCTTCGATTTCTTTGAAGTTGAAGCAGGCTCTCCAGCCCGATGACATGCATAATCCTTAACCTCAGCCATAAACGGCTTACACCTAATATACTTCTGCCTAATACACAACACAACCTTATGCTTCGCAGCCAATTCATGCAACTTACTAGCCACCTCATTGGCAGGCACTTCAAACGACTCCGTATACTCAAACCTCCTCCTCTTATTCCTAGGCGCGGACTCACAACACACAGGACACTCCGTAACACAAACCCTAATAAAAGACTCAGGAATCCCATAAAACTTAGCACCTACAGTCCAAACTTGCTTAATCCTCTCAATAGTCTCCCTAAGTCCAACATGCTTAAAATCCGTACCCGAATGAAAACTCATCACAATATCTTGCCATTGATCCGTATAAGACACAAACTGATTACAATTATTCTTAAAACACAAATAATTACTACCATTTTTATCATCAATATGAACATTTAACTTATCTTGTATCCGCTTCCAGGCAGTGACATACGCAGTATCTTCATTCCGGTCCTTCCACACCGACCTCCAGCTCGAAAGCACTGTCGCCGGAGTAGCACTTCTGATCTCCTCAGGACTCGCAACTCTAGAACTAAGAATACAATTAATCATCAAAGTATGAGATTGCTGATTAAAAGTGTAGAATTGGGTTGAAATATGTGGGTCTGGGTTAATAAAATGAAGAGTTCTTGAATTTCCGGCCAAAACGCCGTCGGAAGAGTCGGCATCGGAGTCGGCGTCGGGAAATAGAGGAATTGGGGAGATGGGTGGGAGTGAAAAGGGGTCAAGAATGGAGGGGTGGGGTTGGTTTTGGTGGAGATTGAAGAGATCGTCGTCTTCGAGTTTGCTTGGATACATACTTGCACAAACTGTATGTATAATTGGGGGAAATTAGAAATAGTGGAATAGTAGTGGAATTTTGTACTAATTAGTAGGTTCTTTCAGTTCCTACATAAGTATAGATGTGTGCGTATTGTCTGATTTTGTGTGTATGATGGGCAGTTGGGAGTTCAATCTAGGGCTTTAAGTATCTTTGTTCCATGTCTTCGGAGTCTTCTTCATCTGACATGTGATACATAAAGTTGTATATACAGATTAGATTACTCTTATGTTTTTTCTTTTATTTTTCTTTATGAAATGAAGATATACGGTTCAGACTTTGAGCAATTCATGAGATGAGAAAATGTTTATTTATGCTTGCTCTTTTCATTTACAACCTAGGAACTAGTATATTCCGCTTAGGGCATAGTCCGGAATGGTAAAATATACGCAGTCATGTCCCCATCGTGACAGCAGTGAGACCGTTTTCGTGAAGATCTCCGGCTTAGTGTATAATATATAAGATAGTGTGTGATATATTCGAGACAGTACATTAGCCCGTGATATTATCCACACAGGACTCACCTGAAAGGTATGCATTTTCACGGTTAACGCAATACCAATATTCGAAATGTTTGCTTGAATCGATTGGACGAAACAAACAGTCATCCAAGTCTGTAGAAGACGCAAACTTTTGCTGGGGAACGTCTGGAGAATACACGATTATTGATGGGGAGAAAACGGTTACCAGTTTGTAGAAGGCCCAACCATTGGCGGGGATAAAAAGATTACCATTCGGATCCAACCCGTTGTGAATTCTCGTTGTCAATTTAGATCCTGACTGATATGCTTCTACGTGGAGTCGTTGCCGGATTTGAGTATGTTGCCCGAGTATTTTGATGTGATGTGTGCGGAAGAGTGTTTTGGAGGAGGGTAGTGACAGTAGGAATCTGGAGGAGAGTTCTAGATTCCGCTCATGCTTGATTATCGATAACTACCAACTTCCCCATCTGCCTTCAATCCTATGGTGGTTATTTTGAAGAACATGATCAACAACATAATGATCCGCAAACTCCACAAACGTGAAACGTTTAGATCTCTCTTGCCCATCTTTAAATATATACCAAGTATTTGGTCGCAAGACGTAGTTCATTATATCTAGACCAAAGTTGTTTATCATTTCATCATCAATCTTACTGTTTTGGTTTAGAACTTACAATTTTAAATTTCTATATTTAATCAAATAATATTTTTGGATAAAATATAATAAAAAAAGTAAGTTCAATTTATTAATAGTTTAAGAAATCACTAAAATATTATTTGAACACATTTTTTACTCTAATTTAAGAAGAAAAATAGCTAGGTTGTTGACTTGCTCTTAGGAAAAAAATTAAAATGATTATTTTGTTCACCGGAAATGAATAATTATAATTTTTCGGTAAAGGTTGAACCAGATAAACTCAATAAAATTTGGACAAGTCACACATGTCATTAATCAAATTATGATAGATGAAATCAATATAGATTTAATGTTATCTATTGATACCACGCCATCTAGAATTGTGATTCTTACAATGGCAAATTAAACCAGCTTGGTACCTCCACGAAAATACGAACATCTTACAGGGACAAAATGATAAACTAGAATATTCTTAAAAATTGTAGAATGCTTCTTTTTACACACACACGCACACACACACACACACACATATATACATGCATGCATGCATATATACATGCATACATACGTACATACATATATACATACATACATGCAGTCATATTCTTTGAAAAACCTCTAACCTAAGAACTCTTGGAACTCTCACGTATATTTAAAAAATATGTATATGTTGTTATTCATAAATTAGTGGCAAGGTTGTCCAAAAAAGTTAGATATACAATTCATCGATAATTGATATTTGATTGAAACTATAGTTCTACACCAACATCGAAATATATATCACAGTTGTATCTCACAAAATCCTCACTAACATCACAAAATTTTGCATAACATAACATATTGATTTCATTAATTTTTGTAAAAAAATTAAAGATATGGTATAAATACAATATGAGATAAAAGTGTTTAGCAGTATAACATTTAAATACAAGTAAGTCAATAATAGAATTTTAAAGTTCATGTGCATGATTTTAGAAGTTGGGGTTAAATACAAATAATTTTAGTTATAGAATTTTAAAGTTCATTTGCATGACTTTTAAATTCGAGTGCATAACTTTAAATTTCAACTATACAATATTCAACTTATGATATAAATATAATATTAGACTTATGATATAAATATAATATGAGATAACTTTGTTCAGTAGAAGAACCTAGTAAAAAAAAAAAGTAAGTTCCATCATAGAACTTTAAAGTTCAAGTGCATAACTTTTAAAATAGAGTTGTAAAACGTTGTATTTCTACTGAAGAGTAAAATAGGTTCTATAGTAGAACTATATTATCTCAAGAATTATTCTCTTGTAAAATTTTTTTTAACAAAATAAATAAAAATTTTAACGGAACGAAAAATAATAAACTTAAAAAATCAGCCTAGAGATATTTGTGATGAAAAATATTAAATAAGATAGAAAATTTTAATAAATGAGTAATCGATTAAATTTACTTATTTAAGTAAATTAAATAAATAGTGTAGTTTTTTATTTCTAATAATACCCTTACAAGAATTTTTAATTTAAATATGAAATGAATTTTAACATGTAATTTTTGAAGATCATTATAAAAAAATTAATTAATGCAATCTATATTGATATTGCATGATTTTTTTTTAATAATCTGAACATACGAATGTGAAAATTATGGTGGAATAACTTTTATGTATATTTAAGTTGTAGAGTATTGATTTTACAACGATATCATTCATTTTAATGAAGTTATTGGTAGAGATTAATTATTCATTTTTTGTTAGAAAAAATGATTGATATAAATCACTAAATCATTTGAATATTTACGTATTTTTTTTTATTTTTATTAGATATTTGCATACGTATATATTTTTGTCTTTAATAAATAAATGAATATGTCAGGTAGATTTTTAATTAAAAGTTAAGACAACATGAATCTAAATGAATCTAAGACGCATTATAGTAAAAATAATTTATAGTGGTCTTTGAATTCTTTTATCCATGCATAATTTTATATTGTAAAAATTTATATATTTCATCCAAAAGTTATGAAAACTTCCCATTTGACAATTATTCATCTTAAGTATTATAGCAAAATAAATTATTTCAGTAATGAATATTACCAGTAATAATCAAGAACTTAAATAATATAATTTAAGTTAGAATTTATAAGAATGCATTCGTGGATTAAAAATAGAATATATAATTAAATTATATTATATCCTAAATATAATAAGATTTAGAATTGTATCATATTATATACTTACATATAATAAGAGTATGAAGATATTATTAAAGTACTCCAAAAGGTTCAGGTTTGATATTTATTGACAATATGTAATTAAATTAAATTTAATAATATTATAACTTCTAAGATAGACTAAATTGCATCATGTAAACCTGTATTATAATCATTTTGCATGTTAGTGGTCAAAACAAAATTGTTTATATTTGCATAGCCAAAGTTGCTTTTTAAAGTATGTAAGAGGCTCCAAATTATGCCCATTAAAACAAATTGAACGTTAACATCTACAAGGTTAAAATGATCATAGAAGTCATGAACACTAAACTAATTATATCAAAGTATGTAAGTATTTGAAGAAAAAAATAACAGATTTAACCTTTATGCAAATACTTGCAAGTCTTTAATTGCGACAACAAACTAACACTTGTTGCTCCAATTTATATAGACCAACGAAACAAATACCTTAATGAATCATTTTAAAGGGGTTAAATGGCGTTTTGATCACTCAACTGACCGGAAACTTGCAATTGGGTCATCCAACTCAAAAAACTTTCAGTCACATCATTCTACTCTTAAAAAATTTTATTCAGGTCACTGGCCGTTACATTTCATTAAAAATTGGACGGAAATCTGACCAAGCTTGGTGAGTTGACTTAAATAAATCTACCATGGCATGTACAGTCACCTGAAACAGCGTTTTGGTCACTTAACTGACTACAAACTTGCAATCGGGTCATCAAACTCAAGAAACTTTCATTCAGGTCATTGACCATTAAATCCGTTAGAAATTGAAAGGAAACCACATGAAGAACTTTCCTACAACACCTCTTTTCTCTATTAAAAATTTCGAAACTTATAAACAAAATGCAACAAATACACGCACATAACATCAATCGTTTCACCCACAAAAACGTAATCTTTGTTAATCTCTTGTCATTTTATGGTTTCACCCACAAAAATGTTAATCTCTAGTCATTGTATATATCTTTAGGCCATTTTGGGAAAGCTCATCAAATTTTTGATGGGCTTTTCCACAATGACCTAAAGATATATAAAATGACAATAGATTAATAAGGATGAAGTTTTTGTAAGTGAAACTATTGATGATAATGTGTGTATTTTCTTTAAAGAAGGTGTTGTAGGAGAGCTATTCGTCTGATATTTTTTCAAATTTTAAGAAATGTAATGGTCAGTGACTTGAATGAAAGTTTCTTCAGTTTGATGACCAAATTTCAAGTTTCGATCCAGTTGAGTGACCAAAGCGCCACTTCAGTTGACTGTACATGCCACGTTAAATTTATTCAAGCCAAGTACCAAGCTTAGTCAGCTTTCCGTCAAATTTTTAACAGAATGTAACGGTCAGTGACTTGAATGAAAATTTTTAAGAGTGCAATGATGTGACTAAAAGCTTTTCGAGTTGGATGACCTAATTGCAAGTTTCCGATCAGTTGAGTGACCAAAATGCCATTTAACCCAATTTTAAAGTCATCTTCTATACCCCATCCAAAAAATAAAATCAATCATCAAGGAATTAATAGCTAAATTTTTGATAAAGTATTATCATAAAACTCATGATACTACAACAATGAAGCCTAACCATTCCTGATAGATTATAATTGAAAATCTATAAAGCGTCCAGGTTGTGCCACAAAACAAGGCCGACAACAACCAACCATTCTAAAAGCGAGCATCAATGTGAAGAAAAAACAAGGAAAACACACTCCTTAATAGTAGATACCCTCTGACTATGAATAAATTATGCATTTCCATTAATACTATATTTAAATATGATGAGAAGATCAAGCGCATAATAGTTAGAAAATTGAAACGGCAAGAAATAAACCAATGTTTTGAATTAAAAGGATACCAGACCATGGAAACCATTTAAACGAAATTATGGAACCCTGATACATCTGCAAAATAAATGTGATGGTGTTTTGGGAAAACTTATTAAGATTAATAGTTAAGTTTTAACAATCTTAGTACTTCTGGAAGAGTAGCTATATAAACTGATACGTATGAAAAGTAACCAAAAGTACAAGACACAATCTTTTGGTAAGGCGAAAAACCCCTTGTAAAATGATAAAAGTTGCAGGTGTGTATTTCTCAGCGAAGAATATTCCCCCAAAATATGTAAAATGAGTGTTACAAGTACAATAGTTAAAAAGATAAGCCATAAAATTGTAGTTGTCGGCTGTGTTGACTGTATTCGTCAGCTGTGTAGATTTAGGCTGATTTGTGGGAGCACTCCATACTTTGTCTCATATTTTTTAAAGTAGTTAATCTGACAGGGTGACTTGGTAGCTACTCGTCACAAGTAGTCTCTCTTGACGAGTGCTTGTATTTCCTTTCTCAATGCTATGCATTCATACGTTTTGTTTTCATAGTCACTATGAAAGTCACACCATAGTTTTGTTCTGGATTGGCTCGTAGCTTGTCACTTTTAGGTGACCACTTGACAACGTCATCTAATTTTCTTATTTCTCTGACAAGTGTGGTTAGACTTATGTTAAACCCATATGTGTCAAACCTAGGTGGTAGATCTGAATTTTTCTTCTACTCTGGTCGTCCACTTACAAAGCTGACATGTACCTTTTCACGTGTATCCTTAGATTAAAGTTTGTAGTCTCTTTATTTTGTAACTGTCACAATTCTGGTTGGGGTGATAACAGTTGTCAACTTCTTTTCTTTTATCTTTCTCAAGTCTATTTGTGACATGGCTTTAGGCTGTACGTCGTTCATTATTCTACACGGGTATTTTATGAACTCGTCGTAGAGGGGTGAAAGTTTTAAAAGTCCCTATCGAAATGCCTCTATGACTATAGGCATGTCACAATTATTGATCGTCACATTCTCTCTATTGAACCTCGACAAGTACTCTCTTAAAGGCTCCACATAACTTTAAATAATACGTTACAAGTCAATTATCATCTTCACCAATTGTTTGCTACTAGCATATTGCAGGTTAAAGCTGTTGACGAGATCAACAAACGAGTTGATTAACCAGTTAAGCAATCCCACAAATCATTATAAAGTTGAACCTGTCAATGTAGCTCCAAAACCCTCGAACATGTATGGTTCTTGTAATTTCTTGGGAATTAGAACCGTGAACATTCTTGTTTCCATTGAGCAACATGCTCTTGTGGGTCAGCTACCCCGTCGTACGTCTTCATATCAGGAATCAAAAATTATTTTGGTATTGAAAGGCATATGTCATAGCCTATTTGTTTAATTCGAGGATTTAACTCAACTCAAATAAGAATGTAATAAGTAAATAGCAGTCGTTCAGTCACAGGGATCTCAGAAAGTATTATTCG
>PHNY01300155.1:5499-21375 GCA_003724115.2 Anethum foeniculum
TTCTTCTCTCTTATCTTTTCCTTTCCTTCCAATAGTAATTCAAATATAATATTATTTTAATAATAAGGCACAATTATAAGGCATATTATTGGAGTTGGTATACAAAAATTTTTTCTTAAATCACTAGGACACTATATTTTATTATATTTATAAAGCTTATAATAGGACATTGTTGGACTTGCTCTGAGACCAGCCTGCTCCCTCATTCAAGAAAATCTTTAAAATAATCCAACTTTTTAGGCATTTGGTTCCGCAAATTATCTTTCAAATTTGCAAGCCTAAATTATATTCAGGGTTCAACATAATGTGAAGAATGTAATCTAACATACAACCTTAAAATAGACCATACACTATCCAAAAACAAAACAAGCACTATTACCAGTCTACAAGCTCTGTCATAGTGTGAAGAATTATTTTTTTTTGATTACTTTTTTTTTTTTTGCAAATAAAAATATCAAATAAAAAAAAAATTAGTACCCAAAGTGAGAGGCAAATAAACCCAATAAGTGAATAAACTTTCAGCACATGAAAACACATCGGCCCAATAAGCCCAAGCCCACAAACCGCATCATAAACAGCAAGTACACAAACTGAGCAGCAAATAAAACCCGAAATCTCTCTCTCTCTCTCTCTCTCTCTCTCGATTTCTCGATCATTTCTCCCCCAATATTTCACACAAACCCCTCTTTACCATCCTGTATCTATACCTGTATCTATCTCCCCATGGCCATCCCTCCCCACCAATTCCAACACCAGCAACAACAATCCAACACTTTCAGGTACACATATTTATTCAATTTCAATTATCAATTATCAATTTCATTTTTAATTGTAATTTCAAAACCCTAATTTTTACTCTTCTTAAATTACAGAGATTTATACAACATCAACGGTCAGATTTCACCGCCGGTCAACTATTTCAGCGGCCAGGATCACTCTCATCACCCCCCTTATATCCCTCCCTGTAAGTATACAAATAAACAAACTCAATTGCTTCATTTTAATTAATTAATTAATTAAATTGTTTTTTTTGTTATTTTTGTGTGTTGAAATTGTGTTGTTTTAGTTCATGTGGTAGGGTTAGCACCGGGACCGGTGCCAACACCGGATGTAAGTAATGATTTACAATGGAATTACGGGTTCGAGCCCGAGAAAAAGAGGCCGAAAGAGCAAGATTTCTTGGAGAATAATAATTCCCAGATTTCTTCGGTTGATTTCTTGCAACCGAGGTCGGTGTCTACGGGGTTAGGTTTATCTCTTGATAATGGTCGGTTGAATTCTTCGGGTGATTCCCCGTTGTTGGCTCTTATTGGTGATGATATTGAGCTTCAGTTGCAGAGGCACGATGCTGAGATCGATAAATATATCAAATTACAAGTTTGTTTTCTTTTGTACCTCTTTATCGTAATTGCTTATATTGTGTTTTTGTTATGTTATTATGTGTTTTTAGTTGGATTTTAGTTGCGATTGGTATGCTTTGGATATCGTTGAGCTGTTTGTTGTTTTCTAGTAACCTGTAACTTTAGCATCTTTAATTCCTTATGTTGCTGTATCGTTGGATAGTATAGGCTATACTATTGAGGCCCTTTTAAGTTTAAATTGGAGTAGTGTTTTTATCATGCCCAATTTTGGGGGAAGCTATCATTTACGACATTGGATCTGACAGCATTAGTTTCAGTGAAGTAGTGTTAGCCTGTTATAATGACCCTAGTTGAAAGACATTTTAGCAATAAAACTTAATTTCTTTTCTTTCTCTAACATGTGGTGCCTTTCGAAATCTCTTTGTCCGTATAACTTGAAGTATACATGCTGGCTAATTTGATTACTATTGTTTAAAATAAATTTTATTTTTATTGGTTACTGTTCATACAGGCTTTACATATTAATACTTCTACTTGGATGATGTTAGATCTCTGAGTGGAAAACTTTTGTAGCATTTGCATTAGCACGGGCAGCTTCAAGTTAGGAAAACGGATTGAGTTATATGAATTCCTCTGGTTTAGTCTTTGATATCAGATCTGGGGGAGAGTAAACATCCAGGCCTAATATACACTCCTAAACGCCTAATATACACTCCTAAACGTTCACAACTGATATACACTCCCCCTCTCCGTGTACTTATCGGTTTATCGGTTCCTCGTAGTCTCGTATAGTACTCTTGTCTCTCATAATGATCTTTGTGGCTTGTTTCTCTTAACATGTGAATTGACAGTCAAGAAATTTATATCAAGTATGATTATAAAGAACTTAAAATAATAATTTGTTTAATCACTATCCACAATGAACAGTGCAGTATAATTTGATTGTTATACATGTGTTTGGGCGGAGACAATTTTTTTAGTGTTGGGGTTGTTGGGGGAGTGGGATTGAAGAACGTAAAGTTCTGATTTTTGAGGTATAGGATTAGGTGCAATAAAAAGCGGATGAGAGGCAGTCAAAAAAGCCACGTATCTATGATATTTTATGAGGAATATGAGTTGGCTAATGCCTAATAATGTGCTATTATTTTTGTATTTCTAAAACTTGAACTCTACGGTTAAAATAGAAGGCAATAGAGTAGCTAGGCTTCTTGCGCACTTTAAGAAATTATGCTTGGAGACTTAAAAAATGACATTAGATGCTTCATTATACTTTTTTTAGTAAACATTGCAAATATATGAAAGTATGTTGTTTTTATTTGGTAGGGTGATCGGCTCAGGCAGTCGGTGCTAGAGAAAGTGCAAGCGAACCAACTCCAAGCAATCTCATACATTGAAAAGAAGTTCGTTCAAAAATTTCGCGAGAAAGATGCTGAGGTTGAGAGCATTAACAAGAAGAATGCTGAGCTTGAATCACACATTGAACAATTGGCCATAGAGGCCAATGCTTGGCAGCAAAGGGCCAAGTACAATGAAAGCGTGATCAATACCCTTAGCTTTAACCTTCAGCAAGTGTATGCAAAAAGTAGAGATAGCAAAGAAGGTTGTGGTGACAGTGAGGTTGATGACACCGCTTCGTGCTGTAATGGTCGTCCTGCACTAAACTTTCATCTCCTTTGCAAGGATAACAATGAAATGAAGGCATTAATGACTTGTAAGGTGTGTAGAGTCAATGAAGTGAGTATGCTTTTGCTACCTTGCAAGCATCTATGCGTATGTAAAGAATGTGAAAGTAGGCTTAGTCATTGTCCCTTGTGTCAGTCTTCAAAGTACATTGGCATGGAAATATATATGTAATGATATACTGTCTGATGTTTAATGTATGTGAATTGTTGTGAATTTTTATAATCAATTAATTAGCGTTGGTATATGTATATTCTTTCTACCTGTAACTTGGGATAATAATGTGGTGTTAGTTCAAATTATTATTTGCATGATTATTTTCTCTCCAACATGTTTGTTATGATCAATGTTCTGCAAAGTTAAAAGTTTGGTTCATAAATATGGTATAAAAACAAATAGATTATATAAAATAGGAATTATACTACTAAGTTACATTAGTCATTAAGGTTTTAACGAGGCCCTTTTTGTGGGTTATCTTTTCAGTCATTAAGGTTTTTATTATCTAAACTTCCGGGGAAATCTATGCATGACTTTCGGTTAGATAATAAGCTTTGTGAACGGAATATATGCTCTTTTTCGATATTTTATGAATAAAATTGTTCATTATGACAAAAAAAAAGTTACATTAGTTGTTTGAGTTGGAATTTTGTTAACCAAATATATTAAAAAATAAATAACTAAACAATATAATAAAAATTAAAAAATATAATAAAAGTTGTGATACCAAAATAAATAGGTTATTTGAAGAAGTGGGTATTATAAACTCTCTGATGCCTATTGTTAATGATTTTTATATTATTAAATAATAAATTTTGTAGTTGCCATTAGACCTGTCAATTCGTGCGTGTCGTATACTTTCGTGTCGTGTATTTTTTCGTGTCGTGTACTCAAAGGCTAAACACAAAACCGACCCATTTAGAATTCGTGTACTTTCGTGTTCGTGTACTCCGTTTTCGTGTCGTTCTCGTGCCGTGTTTCGTATAAAATATAATAAAAATAAAAATAAAAATAGATAAATATAATTATTATATTTTTAGGTAAATTTTTTTACGAATTATATGAAATATATACATTTAAGTCATTTATACTTGCAACATTATAAAACTATGCATAATTTAGAAATAAATATACATATATTTATTATAAATATATATGATATTATAAATATATATTTATAATAAATATTTAATTATAAATATATTTATTTCGTGTACCTCGTGTCGTGTCGTGTACCCAAAGGGTAAACACAAAACCGACAATACATCTCGGTCGTGTATTTCGTGTTCGTGTATTTTTCGTGTCGGGTACTCAAAATACAAACACAAATACTAAATTTTCGTGTCCTGTGAAAAATTGCCGGGTCTAGTTGCCATATATATGGTTACATATGTCAATATTATTAATTAATAAATAAATCTTTTAATCTTGTTATTTTGATTTATGACACTGTTTGTGAATTTGATTATGAATTTTAAATCTCTTATAATCTTGCATTGTTTATATGTTTGTTACTTTTCTAAGAATAAAAAACAAAACTTTCGTAATAATTTAATAAATATGATTAACTATGTTAATAATAAAATAACTAATTAATCAACGGATCACATCACTTATATGATGTAAGACAGCGTGAGTTCAGAGTTAATAAATTGATTAATTAAAACTTGAAACTTTAAAATTCAAAGGAACAGCAAAAGGAACTCAAAAGTCCTTGCGAGAAACTGAAATACTATTTTCTTGGGCCTCAATTTGTGATGAACCTCCACAGCTACACCATTTTCCAAGTGTTGGAAATAACACTTTAAAATTTAAGTGTTGTCAAAACAGAGTTCTTAGTTCTGACATGGTGTCCAAATATATGGGCTTACAGGGGGTGTTTTGGAATGGATAGTACGTATAACATTGGACAAGTGGGCTTGTGTTTTAATATGGTTACCTAAATCAAATGTAACATTGCCATGGGCGGAATTAAGTGATTGTCCGAATTAAGACCAATTATGAAATTAAAATTTATACATAGTTATAGGATATGATATATTTTTTAAATTTTTTGTAATGAAAAAAATAACTTTTTTTAATTTCATATAATTTTAATTTTCTATGCATACTAATTCAATTTGATTATTATAGTTATTTTTCATTTTTATTTAAATTATTTTCTAAAAGGTAAAGTTTTTAAATGTTACTAACTCAAAAAAATAATAATTTCATAACTTTTTTTAGTTTAGAAAGAAAACAAATCTAAACATATATGTAATACTAAATCACAAATAAAACTATTTCAAACATTTGAGTGTGTCAAAATATAATTATTCATCAATTATAAATTAAAGAAGTAACAGAAGAGAATGAACATGTACAATAAAAGATAACATCAATAAATATATAATACAATTAATAGAAACAAACACAAATTAAAATTATTAAAATTCTTTTTTTGATATGTAATCCCCCAAGTTATAAAGCCCAAGTAATAAAGTATCACTACCTTTTACTCTTTTACTGAAGCCTTCTTTTTAACTATTTAATATAACTTTTTAGAAAAATACATATTTTTTTGAGCTGGGAAAAAAAACATAAATTGTATAGTTAGGTTCTTTTGTTTTTATTATTTTTAGCAGACATTTTCACTTTTCATCACATTCTGCCCTGTTAAAAAAAAAGGTGTATTCTAATCACCATTCTTAAGTAAAAAAGTGCAAGTATAATAAATTTTTTTGAGGCATTAGAAGTTGGAGAACTACTCATCCCCTGATGGAAGAGCCGGCCATGAATGACATACCTGTGATGGAATAATAAATTATCCAGATCTCTTTCTTTTTCTCGAATTTCAAATAGTTTCAATTGTTTATCTTTTGCGGCCGAAACTACTGACGCTAGGATGATAATAAAGGAGAAAGCAAGATGCACATATAGTGCTGATAGTTAAGTCAAATGCTGATGAGTTTGTCATATGCATGTGCTTCCTGAAAAGAGGTCCTGTGTCTTTAAAAGGCACTCTCCAGAGATTTTCAAGGTCTCTGTTTTACCTCATTAAAACATACATATCGAAAGATAACCTGTGTTCATATATATTTTATATAATGCATGCCATTAGATCCCTCCCAATGCAATACAATTGTGTGTTCTGTTATAAGTTCTTGCTCCAAATACTTAAATTTTAAACGAACTATTAGCATAATATAATATGAATGCAACGTATTAACATGTAATTATGAAATACATATTTTTTTTTTATTAATATCTTAAGTTTTTCGAAGAGTTTGCAATTAAATACGGAATTCGAGTTCCTGAAATTCTGCAAACTCAAACATTCTAAAAAAGATATGATAATGGTGAGATGGGTGATTCTGCTGTAACATGCAGATGCATGTAAACATATTTTTTGTAATGTACAGATCAAATTTATGAGTTGATTTAGACAAAAGGAAGAGGAAGGCGGTGCTTTTCGGTTAAGGGACCGGAGATATATTAGCTTTTATCTAATCAATGCCCTTAGAAAGTAATGACAAAGAGGACGGAGGAGCTTATATTGGCACCTACGATAATCTTCATCTGATTATTATTCATCTAGATCCACTACGTACCATCCTTCCACTAAGTAAAATTTATACTTTACGTCACATTCTTTCATGATTCTTAGATCAGTGGTTTCTCATTATGTATTTTACAAGTACTTTTTTTTACCTTATAATTAATTATCACCTATTATTAGTAAATAATTATATCATATATGTTAGGAAGCACTTTAATATTTATTTTTTGAATCAAAAATGTATAGTAGGAGCAGCAGTTGTTGAGTTTAAAATTGATTAATTATCTGAAATGCTCCTTGAAATAAACTCATTTTCAGTTCTTATTTTAGTGCATCATATGTTATATATTAAAGATATAATCCCTAGCAAATATTTGAAAAAATGTTTTAGATATTACTGTTTGTTAAAAGAAGACCAAAGGAAACTTAATTATTCTCTTTTCTGTTAGGTAGGGTCTATAGCTTTGGCTACATAAGGCTAACTTCCACTTTGTATAGCTTGCTTTTCAAAATGGAAGTTCAATGATGATGCCTCTCTGCTAGATTTTGTTCTGGAATCCAAACATTCAATTTTTATACCCACAGTTACAGAGCTGTCAAAAGCAAAGCTTCTCTTTATATGGTATAATCAATTTGTAGGTCCTCTACTCAAACATGCATATCGGGATATCTTTGTATGTAAATATACATGCTGTCATGCAATTTTAACTCTTAACCTAGAAATTTAAATTTCTTTAATATAATTAAGTTTTATTAGTAGCATCGTTTATTTATCTTATTTACGTGATGGGCGTCGGTCCATATCGAATAATTGATGAAAAATTATTTGTTTGTAAAAAATTTTGTCCATAAAAGAATTCAAACACCAAACAGTTAAATAAAGACAGAGTGACATGACTACTATATTAACATCAATTTTCTGTATTAAATATATTTGTAAAAAAATTTCAGAGTAGAAGGCTACATCTTGTCAGGATCAGGATCTTTATGCCATATATCTATCATTTTACCCTAATACTTAAGTGGTATTTACGTGTTTTTCTTGCTATTTTCTCATAGACATATAGTGAATATTGTGTGTGATGTTTTATCCTACGTCTAGTAACCTTTTCGAATTTATTTGAATTTTATCTACCTACTCCCTGCATCACTTACAATTGTTTTCATGCAAGATGATTCCTCGAATTGTCGAAGATACATGATGTATACCTCCCTTTGATTAAGGTATTTGATGGTAATTATTATTTAACTGACTAGAGAAAAGTTTCATCGTCAGTGGAAATTTAGGTGGAAATTCAATACATTACTTATATAATCTGCAAACTTTGTTTAGCGAGTGCAAAATTCAAGCTATATATACTTGATTAACCACACGAAAAGATAGAAGAAAATGTTTTCTTGAGGATTCATCAATTCTCACTTTTCACTTTGAGAATGTAAAATTCTAATTGTTGTTGATTACACTTTATAAATGATCACATAATTTTTTACACTTTATAAATACACAATGATCGTGTAAATTTAACTTTTAAAGAAAAAAAATCATGTATACAAAGATTATATACATAATTTACCATTGATTATAAGTTGGGTTTATGAAATTTTGAGTATGATGAGATATTCATTATCCCAATCAAATTAAAGGTAAGATTCAAATGATGAAGCATTATTGAAAAAGAAAGGATAATGCCCTACTTTAAGCATGTCTTTACAAGTAAAATGGACGTGACTTGGGGGTTGTCTTCGTGAGGGTTTGTGAGTGTAAATATATATGCATGAAATGATGGAAATGAAGGATATTGATGGAGGGACCCCAGTGAAGTTTGATGATGGATCATATATATAAAAACTTGAAATGATTAAGAATCCCTTGGATTGAGGGTCTAGTAGCAGTAATTCTGTAGTAACAACAGCTTTGATGTGTAGGACCTTAAGTTTTCATCACAACTTTTATATTTATAATCTCTATCTCTCAGCTACATTATGAAAAGAAGGGAAGATGTAGAAGAAAAAGAAGGTGATATGCATGTGATCCAACAGCCTTTATGTTCCCCTCTATTATCGCTAAATATACAAAAACCCTAGCAAAGCTACCGTTCAATTCTCTGTGTCCTTTTCGACATTCCCTTGCTCCTTCTGCACTTTATTTTTCTCCATAGCTTTACTTGCTTTCATCGTGTTTAACGAGCTCAAGTCATACCTCAATCATCTATACAATATATATTGTTGTATATATGTCTTGTATATTACTAGCATCGACCATGATATCTATCTTATTTAATTACGAGAACCGAAATCATGTACCATATATTCCCTCCGTCCTACACTTTCTGATCACATTTTCTATTCTGGTTGTCCCGAAATTATTGTTCACATTCAGATAATATGATAATTTAGATGATAATTATGTTTATTTACAATACAATTTTTTTGATAATTATTAATTAATTTAATATAATTGAATAAAAGGTGAAAAATGATTGATAACAATGGTGGAGTATAGTAGATTCGACATTTTTTTTTTTTTTATTTTGTTGTTTGTATTGTCATTCATAGCTTTGTACGACATGAAGGAACAAAATCACTATACATCTTCCGTTCAAATTCTTGTATGACCATATTTTATATATTGATCCCCAGACCTCCAATGATTAGTATACATTAGGTTTCCATATAGGTTGAACTTAAATTTAAGTTTGTCCATGTGTCACCAAGGACTTGGCCTGATAGTTGTAAAGTTATGTTAGGGTGGTTGCTGAAAATGCTTGGACTACATAGGGCGCAATAGTTAGTAGGCGTAGTTCACATCTGGAATTAACCCTACTAACATTTACAATGCGAAAACAATATAGAAAGGGAGATAATTAATTATGCAGGAGGGGGATATTAATCAAGTGCGATAGCTGAATTACGCAAGTACTCCATTACACATCTTGTTATACATTCGACGACATTTATTCTGTAATGTTATATCCTCGCACATGTTCAATCATCAAGTTACTACTACATATAATCTAAGAGAATCATACAAGTATGTGTCAAGTCAATTAATTATCTGTCCCAAAATTAAGGAGTATGTTACGGTTAACATGCACCTCCTCTTATCCTAAATTCCCTCTTACTTAGTCAAATTTACCGAAAGAATTAGACAAACTTTAGACACCATTTGTTGTTAAACGTGCGTACGCAACAGAAACGTTTCTGCTTCAAAAGCACATATAAGACGTTCGTAACCCTAATTAGGTCTGGAATCCTAAACTAAAGTACCCGATCAACAAACAATCAAATGATACCATTCATAGAGAATCATTATCAATATATATTCACGTACCGCTTCAAATATACATAAAACATGATTACTACAAATATGCAAAAGCTTCAGATGCTGTACTGTGGACGACCGTACACTAGCTGGAGATGCTCTGCCGCCAGAAAATAAACAGTGGGAGTGGTAAAGCAATAGTGGCAGTGTTAAAGCTTGGTTGCAGCATGGTTTACATTACAAGCCTTAATATTAAAGCTTTTTTTTTAAATAACGACTTCAATTTGAAATATTATTACAAATGCATCTCTTGTAGCAAGACCATATTAATGTTGCAAGAAATTGACATGCTCGTAGCCAAATTTTATTTGTTAAAGACTTGCAGTAAATATTACTTTATATGATTACTTTATATAAGTGTGTGTATATATATGATCATAATTCATAAGTACGTATACCAAAGAAGATTTGTATATACAAGCTTTTGAGGATAAATTAATTTGTTGCTTTTATATGCATGATTGGAACTCTATGTCAACATGTTACTGCAAAAAAATGTTCTTCAACAAAGGAGGGAAGAAAAAGAAGAGACATGAAAGAGGTAAAGAAGAAAAGACACGAACGTATAGGAAAGAAAGAAAATTATAGTGGTTCGTTCTCGCCTTTCAATGTGTAAATTTCATATAAAGTAAGTTAAAATGCGTTCTCTTTATATATAAAGAGAAACAATTAGTCATGCAAGTCTCCATCCTGGGCACTCTTTATATGGGCCTAGCAAGGCTAAAGAACATTTTTCACTAGGAGGGAGAAGGTTATTTCTGTGAGTTTATTTCTTTAAGGTACTTTTGCATGCAAATGAAGTCTTGTGATCTAATCGATTTCTTTATGAATTATGATGGTATGATTACTATTCAATAATACCTGCACTAATCTAACCCACACTTGCGACCGTGGTCAAGGTGTTGATAGTAAAGCAAAAAGTGAATCTTAATTTGATTTTTTTAAATAATTATATAAACCAATAAAAATTGTACTAGAAAAATGAGAAATGAGTGTGAAGTTCCTAATGCCTGGTTTAAGAACATGTATTTCATTTAAAATCTATTGTTTCAAATGATATGATTTGAGTTGTGGTTTCAAATTCTCATATTTGTACAAACATTTATATATACCTTGCATTTCAAACGAAATTCAAATCCAAATTTTTCTACTACTTATCCAAACACGTTATTTAGTCAAATTCAGAATTTCAAATGAAATCTAAGTTTCCAAACAGGCACTAAAAGAATTTAAAATTTCATACATGCATATAAAAGACCTTTGTTTAGTGAAATTTATAAAAAATGAACAAAATTGCCAAGTTCATATGAATTTGCCCACTGTGCTTCGACTATATCCATGCTACTAATATTCAATTCAATGAATGTAAAGTAGTTATCATTATATGCTTGGGAAATTTAGAGCATACAGTTCTTCTCCCCGTTCATGGTTTCTTTCCAATTTCCATACTTGAGGGATGCAGGGAAATTCTGTGTGCGAGTTTGTATAATTTTATTTTTCCAATGTTAATAAAATTTCTCTTTATATTTTAACATTAATTGTAGGGAATATGTGGCAGAATGGATACACCCAACCTTTTCTTTTTCAACGGTTATATTTTAATATTAATTGAATTTCCCAATTGTTATCTCTATATGTGTATAAATGACGAGGTTCAGAAGAGAGAATTTTTATATTTTTAATTATTTATAGTAAATTAGAAAAAATAATTACAAACAAAAATTTGTTTATAAAAAAATTATGAGAAAATTTTAGAATATATTATAATCTCATAAACTATGAAGTTCTGTATTTAAATCTCATAAATTTTAATTTTTTCTAAATCTTAGTTAAAAATTTAGAAAATTGTAAATAATATTTTTAAATATTAAATCAATGATTCAAGCATTAATTTTAAAATTATATAATGACAAATTGAAATGTGAATAAATGATAAAATTAGATTAAAAATATATTTAACATCTTATTTTGAATATCATATTCAACGGTGACATTTTGAATAAATAATGAATTTGGTGAAAAAATTAAGTGTATTCTCCTTTTGTTTCTTTCTCACCTGACGAGGGGAAAGATCGCTAGTGTAACAAGTCTAAATGGGTTAAGATATTTTTTAAAATTGGGAAGTGATTTTTGATATTAAAAAAACTTGTACTCCAATGGATGTTTTTAATTTTGAATAAAGCTATACATATTTCAACTACCTAATGCTCAATGCACAATCATTTGTCATATATATTTTATTACTATTTTCGTCATTTTCTCATTTATATACGACAATTATAACAACGTTTAATCCAGAAACTCATGAATATTACATTTTAATATTTTATATATACTTTATTGAAATGAGTTATTTTTTAATGTATATTATAAATATAATATCAACTTTAACACCACCATAAATTTGCTTTTGCAATTGTCCAGGCTCTAGCTCCGGTCTATTAATTTCAGATGGCCAAATCCTCGTGCCTTTCATAACACTTACTGATTAAACATATATACATACATACACTAGTATCTCCCTCGTGACCCTTGATGATCTTCTTCATTTGCTATTATTTTTCTCTCCGACAAAAATACGAACGTGCCATGCATGGAGCTGTCTCTGTTGCACAGACCTTCTTCTACTTACTTTGACCATATATCCTCCTTTATTTTCTTCCATACAAATCTCTATATGTACAATAGAAAAAAGACACTCAACTACTCTAGAGTGACAGAGATTCGTCTTTGTATGCGTGTACATCCATTCAGTATCTTTGCATTATTAATTCCTTAAAACAAGATTGTTACTGATCTATACTAAGCGTGATCAGTGTTTAAACATACATTATTAACTATAATAATATATTTATACAGTTTAATACAGTAGAGCTGTGTGGAAAATGTTAATGTTTCTTGCCACCGAGGAAACGGACAAAGGAGTATGCGAGAAGAGACAGATGAAAGAACCTTGTAGCTTGTCGTTTAGGTTACACATTTTGATTCGATTTTCTTCTCTCTCTTTGCCCGGACTTCGAAATTACTGAATTAGCCAGGACTGTAGAATAAAATAATTAAGTTGGGAGTATTTAATTAGTGTTTTTTTTTAAATTTATCCATATGCGCTCTGTGTTTTAAGTTGTCTCTCCTTGAAATTCTAACTTACGTAGCATCAATTTTTTCAAAGGTATCGGCAGTGCGGTCATGTGAGAGGAAGTGGGGTTCTGCGTTTTGGATATTATAGAATAGAATCTTCTTCCTCTCTCTTTCATACTACTGTTCTTAATTCATTAACTACACTCCACAACCTTCTACTGTGTTAGATTTACCTAAAATCGTATACTCCTGGAGAATACCATATAAATATGTAATTTCATCTATAAACAGTCACAACTGGGACCCGAGAGTGCCTTCCTTCTCACACACGAACCCTCGACTTCTCGTAAATAGAAATAGTAAGCATAAATCTCGACCTCTCGTAGACAGAAAGATGTCGTTGCATAAAAATTCTTTGATAGCAGTGAATTTTGTATAACGTAAAATCATTGATTCACAAATCACAAGTAAGAAATTTTCTCCTACTAATAAGAAATTGAGGTTCTGTAAAGGGCAATAAAAAAGTAGTGATTTTGAAGCTAAAATAATCTTAAAGTGAAGATAGCTCCAACTTGCATTCATGTCTATCTCACTGCACTGATATTTTCTAATTGAGAAAATTGAGCAAGTTTGCATCTAGCTTGATGCAAGTGTAAGAAGATGCATGTGTCTTAGTTACTAATTAATATTACATTATCATGTATGAATATGGAAAATGAGGAATGACACAGAGGATGTACATTTAGTAATTGAAATTCAGAAAAATCCAATGCATGAATCACGAGAATGGCATATGGCTCATATAAATAGTTCTAGATTTCGAAAAATAAATTGTTAAAGAAATAGTACAAGGACTGGCCCTGTCTCCATGTCAGCCGCTGCAATTGTGTTCAGTCGCAAACCAACGAAAGAAAGAACAATGACAACATGAAGTGTTACAGTAAATTAGAAGATAAGAAAATAGTTCTTCATAATCATCCATCCAGAGTAGAAACAAAGAGGATGGACAGATATACTTTTCAATTGCATTTAATGTATAAATTGAAACTTGGAGCTTCAAGCTTATTTAGACTATATATGCAAGGTGCAATGTCGATCTAATTCTAATTTGTAGCAGTATTATTTTGACTCACAGATACTCTTAGTTGTCGGGAAAAAATCAATAACTTCGTTCTTGCACAGTCTAGCGAATTATTGTAGTTGAAAATTCGAGTATCATAAAAATAAATATACGACAGTAAAAGTTAGTTTTTTATATTCGAATCTTAATTAGTAATGATAATTGAATATCAAATTTTTTTATAAAATAACGTGATAATTTTTACTGTTTATATTGATGTACTGGATTAATTAAGATATAGCGAATTAAAATTTAACATGTATTAAGTGCTAATCTTTTTTTACCCTATTTGTAGGGTCTCTAACATTATCCCGATTTATTTTGACAAATTTGTAAGTAAATCTAACTATGCTACAATGATTCTGGTAGATAGGTGTCTTTATCTTACCGAGCATGACAGTATTCAAGTAATATGAACTGTGGATATTCATCTTGTACAAGGGCGGGTTTGTGTAGTGGCGGGACACATGCTACCTCGAAATAAAAATTATTCCCTCCGTCCCACAATACAAGTTTTTTTTGAAAAAATTACGCATATTAAGAAAGCATTAATTTGATAATGTTTTTTCACTTATACCCCTCATAAATGAATGAATGTAGACTCTTACTCAACTCTCATTAAATGTTATACAATTTCAAGAAGGCTAATTTTGGAATAATGTCATTATATTTGCATCGGAAAGAAAAAATGGACATGTATTATGGGAAAAAATTTCTTTCAAAAGAGACTAGTATTGTGGGACGGAGGGAGTAGTAATTTTTTTAAAAAATTTTATAATATAAATATGTGTATTTTATAAATATTTCAGTAAAAAAGGTTAAGTACCCCTGTATTAATGCTAGTAAACTTTCATACTGAATTATGTTTTATTTTATTTATAATTATATAATTATAAGCTGGAGATTAAATAGTTGAAATACTCATGAAAAACAGAAAAATCTAGTAAAAATGATAAAAAAATATATTTAAATTTGCACTACCAACTTGTGACGTACTCATTTAATGACATACTCATTTAAATTCGACCAAATAAAACCTCTAATACTAGTGTGTGGTAGTTAACTTTTTAAAATAGCTCTTTGGTCCCAAAAATCTAATTTTGAAAAAAACTACTTGGTGGAGCTTTTTCAACCTATGTATATAAAAACTAATTGAAAAAGTTACTCGCCAAACAGTTTTGTTTAAAACAGCTAGTCAATCAGCTAGTCAAAACAGCTAATTCAATCCGCTACATCTAACAGCTAATCGGTTTATAATGACTCACATGATATAATACATGCAAAATATTAAAGAATATGAAAATAGCTTGGATATATTAAAGAATATGAAAATAGCTTGGATAGCTGGATGAGGGGAAAATTAGTAGAATATGCTTCGAGTATATAAATCTAGTCCAACAAGTAATGAGTATCATATATTCATAAGCATGATCAAATGATCAGTTTGGATATCTAAGATAAAATCTTGGTCATCATTTCCTCTTTATTGATAAGTTTGGGCCATATTAACGTCCCTACATCCTCCTACCTATTCGGGAGTAGTATATGACAAGCTAGACGGGCATCTTATTGGGGCTCCCCTCATTTCTGGTATACATTTCTATTTGCATTTCAAAACTGGTACAGGGCCATTCGACTTTGCATTTCTGGTATAGCAGTTGGGGGCGGACATAATTATAAGTATAAATGCCATTGCATATGGCGTTTATACCTGAAGAATGGTTTATTGCCATTTGCAATGGCGTTGGTAGCTGAAGAATGGACCATTGCCATTTGCAAT
>PHNY01300157.1:5541-16994 GCA_003724115.2 Anethum foeniculum
GTTTCCAATTTAACTGTAAATCAAGACTTGGATGGACACTAACTAATAAAAAACAAAACCTACAGGGAATAGAAGTCAATTCGTGTTAGTAGTTGTGATTTAATAATATAAGATTTTAAAAATAATTATATAATTATTTAGTTGGTACCAAAATTTTAGAATATATAACCCTAGTACTATATTAATTTTTTTATATTATAGTTGTATTATTTTTTTGTACTTATTAATAGAGATTTAATAAATTTCAAGTACATTTATAATTAATGAGATGAACACTAACTAATAAAAAAAAATGGGAATAGAAGTCTATTCGCGTAAGTATCTGGCTGAATAATAATATAATTAGGAAAATAGTTATTATATAATAATATAATTAAAAAATAGATATTACATAATTATCTGATACCAAAATTTGGTACTTTGATACTTTAGTACCGTGTTCCATTTAAACATGATTTCGCTTATTAATAAAGAATATAGATTTATAAGGCAAAATCAAACGGACACATAAGTTGTCCACCGTGAAGGCAGCAAATTCTTTACGGGGTAAAATCAAACACCGTGTAGTTACATTTCCTTCTTTAGGAAAGGACATACATTTCCACCATGAAATTTGACATAACAAAAAACTCTCTGCAGATGATGAAATGAAATTTGGTTAGATGTGAGGGGTGTTATTTGCTATATAGTACACTGAAGAGGAGAAAGAGATTGCAATCTCAATAAATGAATTAATCTTACAGAACCATATCTGCACCCCCCAATGAATAGTTGATCAGTATTCAGTGCTACAGTTTTGTCAGCTTGGCCTCTTCCTTTTATCGGAATATACGTCAAGTAAACATGACTGGCCTTTGACACAAACATATACTCCCTCCTTCCCACCCATTTGTTTATATATGGTTTGGGTACGGAGGTTAAGAAATATGTATAAAGTAGTTGAAAAGAGAAAGAAAAGTGGGTGAAGTGGTGGGACCCATTGATTTTTAATGTATAAAAGGGAGATAGTGGAGTAAAAAATAGTGTGAAAAGGAAAGAAAAGTGAGAAAGTGGTGGGATCTGTTAACTATTTTGGGTAAGTTTTGAAATGTAAAGAATTGGATGGGACATCCAAAAAGGAAACTGTAAAGAAATGGTTGGGACAGAGAGTATATACAATTATTTGTTCAATCTTTTCTTGCTGATAGTTTTCAGTCAGTTGACACAATGAAACTCATACCATATTTTTGGGCTGACAAGTTACATATTCAGACAATTGGGCCCTTCAGCAGAGTCGTCATTACTGTTTTGTGTTTTAAATTACCAAACATGAAGAAGGGACCAGGAATTTAAGATATACTATAGATATTCAACAATTTCGTAAAAAAAAAAAAAAATCAAGAGAAAACAATAAATAAATAGAAATAAAGAAACATACTGCCTGTATAAACAGATTAGAGCAGTTCCTTGAGAGAAACCAGATGAAGTACAGGCAAGACAAGACAATCTGACATTCTAACTAACAAAAGTAATCATTTTTAAAATATTTAAGTATAAAATTACAAAAGAACTCATGCATTTGCTATGAAAATTATCATCATAAACCATCCAATATGGGCTATAACAAAAATGTCACGCATTGGTCCAGCCTTGGCTTCGTTTGTGGACTTCAAAGTACAAACAAATCAAAGCCAGAGTATTGTGCGACCCAACAACCAGAAAAGAGACCCACCAGCAGAGATGATCCATATCCAAAAAAATTGTCACAAGGCCACCATCAAACCCCCCAACTAGAACTATAATGAGAACATGGTTCCATACCAGTATAGCTGAACTTTTGAGAAAATAATTCACCAAGGACAAGCCATTGTGCTATGGAGTATGGACTCTAGTGCCTACTAACTGAAGCCTCTACCATCTATAAAGTTTCCAGCATGGGTGGCCATTGACTACAAAAACTATACCAATTTCAAATATTTGAATAGTACATCATATAATTACAAGTATTTCAATAAATTGATATCCCCAATGCAAATCTCTGTGCATGATCAAGAGTCATGACTCGTGAGAAAAAAGAACAAAATGGAAGAAGTTGGATGTGGAATATGTCAATATGATAATGAAGATTCTTCTGTGGATGAAGACAAATCCAGGGCAGTATATAATATATTTTCACATGAAATTTGTATGCGGATCTTTTGAGACAAAGCAATCTACAGTGACAAAAGAGCACTTTGATTATGATTTGTCAAGGTGAAGTCCTTGGCTTATTACTTGAGTAATGCCTATATAGAATCATGTATTCTTCAAGTACACTAAAAATAGACTACTACTAGCTCTAAGGCTATGTTTGGTTAGTATAATCCATTTGACATTCATAAACTCTACTTAAATTTATGATAAATGTTATCCTTTAAATTAGTTGTTAGGAATTTGCATTTTATTAACTTCTTTCTAGTTATATTTGGAATACATATTAATTTCATTTACATACACTAAAACTATAGAATGATTTAGTTAACTAGAACACTAAAACAAAAGACAATGTTAATTTGCTTTCTGCTACTCGAATCTGTCTCAAGAAACCCTACAAGTAAAATTCAGGCTCCTGCCACAGAATACAGGATAGAGCTTAAAGCATGGCAGCTTTTTTCTATAAAAAAACCGCCCACATAAAGATTTGCAATATCTTTCTTGTTGTGTACTAGTAGATTTTTATTATCAATTGGACAAATACCACAAAGATACTCCCTTTTATTACTTTTTTAGTCAAAGCTTACAGGTACAGTTTAAATGCTCTGCCTCATGTCTCCATACCATACAGGCATACATATTGCATAAGTCATAACTTCCATTCCTTTGTCCATTATTTTAGATTCCCCATCTGAGTCTGTCAGCTTAGCCTCTTTTCTCTTAACAAAGCCAGATCTTGGCTATAAAATTATATTTCACTGACTTCAGGCTTTGATGAGAGTTTTCTAAGTAATCTTGATATGGGGTTGATTGGAAGATTGGTGAGGGCAAATTGTTACGGCATGCAACAATGCAGAAGTGTTTTTCGGAGGATGAGAGTAGCCATAAACAAAGCTGCAGTCAAGAGTGGGCTTAAAAGACAGCAACTCAACTTTCAGTATGATCCTTCAAGCTATGCCCTCAACTTTGATGATGGTTGCTGCAGAGGTGGAGACATAGATAGAGGATTTCTTCAGAAGGAGAATTTTACTTGTGTTTACGTCATTAAGGTGATTGAATCTTAGGCATTGTAGACCCAAGCTTCACACTGGGAGCTAGATCAGGTGGTGGCTATTATTGTATATGTAGGTAACAGCTAGGGAAGAGGATGAAAATTCCCTATATCTAGTGATTAATGGTATTTTCGATTTGCATTATAAACTACCAACTAATATCCCTCACATTGTCTTGTTTCAAGCTGGTTACATTGTAAGAATATAATAATTATATGTGTTACTAATTTGTACAGACGTAAAAGATTTCAAGTAGCCATACCAACCAAACAGGAATATTTAAACTAAACCTTATGTGTTGCGCATACTGAGCATTCGCAGTATCCTTATTACCTAAACCAAGAGGGTCATTTTTGAATGTATCAATATCACACCTATCTGCTAGGAGCACAATATACAGATTCAACATATTTACAAGTACTGGTAAAAACAATTAATCAGTAGAATTATCTGTTCCTAATTCTTCCCGATATGTGGACAGTCTCTGAAGACACATTCTAGTTTGTCCCGAGTTCTTCCCTAAACATGGTTCAATTTAGTAAACTATGGATTTTAGGGTGCCACCTATATGAAATTACATCCTAAAGGATTGCAGGGAGTAACTTTTTAAAAGAAAGAGCGGCCCTTTGGCAGCTTAAAGAGGGCCATTGTTTGGACGACTGAGTGCTAGAAAAATTGATTTGCCTTGGGATTAAGTTGATACAGCAGATAACTTAAACAACAGGCTTAACAAGAAAGACAGAGTATGTACAACCAATTCAACCAAGCTGAAAGTATGCTAACGATCATGTAAAACCTGATGTCCTGATGCATCTCAGATCAGATGACTTGCTCATTTAATAAGAACAAAGGTTACCTCTAGACTCTTAAGCAGAAATACATGATTTATATCTGTTTGTTTGTCCTAAAAGCAGACCTTCAAATTAGATCAAACAGCAGGGTCTTCAAGTGCTACAGTAGACAAGTTATTGATGCGAGGATAAACAGCCTTTTCATCAAGCTGGTTTTGGGCCCACAAGAGCATCTTTAACAAGCCTGGAAGCTTTGGATCTACAGTGGTGCAACAAAAAGAACTATTAGATGAAAATTATGCAAAGAAAAGTTTACTGTATTAAGAAGAAACTTTAACTAAAACAAGCAAGCTCATATACAACTGAACAGGAAGCACTTATTATACAAAAACCTAAATGTTTAATAAAAGCCAAGTGCCCATCGGATATTTCATATACGAGTATATAATAAAATTAAAGCTAAAGATCAAATGTTTATAGGAGAAATTCACAACTTAATAAATATACCTTGCCAAAGTATTTTTTTAGATGATAGCATGACATTGCTTTGATGATTTTATATCTCACAAAGAAAACACATTTAGTTTCAGTTATTCGTACTTTATATCTGCCTAAACTATGATGATTAAAATTTAAACTGAAATCGTTTATTATATAAAAAAAGTTCTTAATAATCATCAAGGTATCTAACCAATGACTACAACCATAAATATCTAACCTATAAATACAACCATAAATATTTAAATTCTAAAAATTCTTAATAATTAATCTTCTTTTAGAAGAAGTTACAATCTAAATAATAATATGCAATCCTTATAATTGTCTCTCGCTCGGCATCACTTGCTGATTCCTCCTACACTTTCTTACTTACCTTTCCCCTTTAGTCTTTTTTGCAATAGTTTCTTTACTTGCACATACAACTGGTGCATTAGAAGTCTAGTAGTCAGATAACCTTTTTTAATCACAACCAAATTAACTATACAAGATTCCACAATTTCAAAACAAACAAACTAATCATATTAGAACTTGGAAGTATGCTCATGCAAGTTGTTGTCATTATGGTCCAAATAACATAAATTTGTAATAGAGTAAGAGTAGCCATGTCCTAAGAAACATTGGAATCGAAAGGTCCAGTAAAAATGCATACAATTTCAACATGTAGACTTAATACAAATATATCGTTTAAACTAACCTTTTTCGTGACTCTGACTAGTAAGGATGGCTGCATTCACCTCACTAGCTGTCTTTAAGCGTTGGGATATGTCCAGAAGTTCCCCAACAGGACAGGTGGTTACATCTTCAAAAGCCAATAGAGCAACTGTTCTCTCTAATTCTTCCAAAAAACTTGGCTGCAGGAAATTAAGATAGGTTGAGAGGTGATAAGGACAGGGTTATAATTAGATGTCTATTCCAAAATCTAAGTTTCCAATTGAATGGCGACCCTTTTTAGCCAATTATAAGTAAATCACACTTGTACTAATTAAAATGATCTACTCACTTTCTGCGCATACTTTCACACATACAAAAAAAATATTGAATTGTACATATTGTTTTCGTCCACGGATATATAATAAGTAGAGTTGCTAGCTACCTGTAATTATTATTCTAAAAAAATATTTTCAACCACATTAAAAAAACAAGAGCAAGTGTGACAATTAGCAGGATCAGAGAAGCTACGGTATACATTTTCTTCTCCTCGCGGAGCAAGCTCTTCCTGAGCAAATTCCAGAGCCTCATCCACCTTTCCTTTGCGTATTAGTTCTATCAACCTTTGTTGCTGGAGATGAAAAAAGAGTTGAGGATTCGTATCCAGTATCTGCGAACAAAGTGACATGTAAACTTATGGTAAAATATCAAGCGTCAGCCTAGTAGATTATTAAACTGAAATAATATCTCAGTATAAAACTATAAATAAGATATATACAATTTCAACCTAATCATCTTTTCCCAACAGAAAAAGGGAATCAGAAACCATCAAAAATTTCTGTTGGGTGGTTCTAGCCGATTATGGAAAAGAGGTAAGTGAAAGAAAACAACATGACCAAATAAAAGTAGAAGAATACTCAGTAGTTTCCATAGTAAGACACTACTGAAAGCACTATAATTTGGTAAACTAACTAGAAGTAACTAGCAACATGGTCATTCTAGAGTTTATGCAATTCATTAACAAAGAGCATAAGCTGAAATCTAGTAGATAACTAAGTTTGCCTTTTAAGTGCACCAACTTATACTTGACTCACATATCTGAAAACATACAGTACTAAGAGCACAAATTTGAAAACATACAGTACTAAGAGCACATAATTGATAAAAAAAAAATGTATACAGAAGAAAACAAAACCGTGCATGCTTTATTTACAATTTATGCTCTTACAAAATGGACTACTTTATTTTAATACATTTGGATTTTCAGTTTTTTTTATTCAAAATACTTAACCTAATACCGTAACTTCTTAATGTGAAAGCTTAGAAATCAATCAATCATAAACTAAGGACAAAACAACAATTGACAGGAGTCATTCACGTTTTCTGTAACCGCCTAATTCAATACATATATCCATCCTACCTCAGGGTTCAAATCATTAACTCTCTCAATTGCAACCTCTACATCCCCTGATTGCACTGCTTGCTTTACTGCCATGCGATCTGTGATCGTTGCAAGATCTATATCTGCTATATATCCATAAAGAAAAAGCATAACCTTCAAACTGAATGTGCCACTATTAATAAGCATTAATTACAAATCACAAATACACAATCTATCTTCAAAATAAAAAGGATACGTTCTGTTCCAGATTCCAATTTGAACTTCTCTGCAGCATCAACATACCCTTCCGTGACAAGAAAGTTCATTACCAGCTTATTCATATCTTCTTTCCTAACCTTCACATCACCGACCTTTTTCTCCCATTCCTCCCTAGTTATTACTTTCTTCGTAGTAGCCTACATACGCAAGAACTCCGTAATTATAATAGCATCATAAATTTGGCAATACGACTGCAAGAAAAATAAAAATCAAGTATTCCCAGTCGTAAACCCGTCAACTCTTAATTGTTTCAATATCTCGAATAACTAATAAAACTAAATGTCTCCATTATAAATTTGCCATATAACAAACTAACAAGTAAATGTACCAGCAAAATCCAAAGTGATACTTGTATTCAGATCTTAAATATGAGTTTGCTAACATTAACTAATCATACTAAAACCATTCTCAATCATATCCGCAAACTCGAATACCAAATTATTTCACATGTTTGAGTACTATATATAATCAGTACCAAATGTGCTGAATTTTAACATACATTCGAGTAGATAAAATTGTTTTTGCCATTTTTCTATCTTATCCCAAATTTAAAAACTCTGATTGTTTATTGTTATCACTTACTATCCAAACAATCAGAAATTATTATCGTGAACTTATATAACAAATGTAAAAGATGCTACAACCCCATTTAACCCTTTTAATTCAAAACTCTATACAGTTATATTGATGGCAATAAATAAATAAATAATTATATATTTAAATGCTCGTAAAGAGAATAGAAAAAATCATACCATGGCTTGAATTTCTGCAAGTTCACGAATAACAAGCAAGAACAGTGACATCAGTTGTTTGAAGCCATCAGTTTTAATCCGATAAATTGACCACAACTGAACTGGGTTTTCAAAAGTGTCTGAGGAGTGTCACTAGTTTATCGTGTTCAATACAGATCTGTTGCGGTTACAATATAAACCCCGGTTAAATACCGTTGTTAGATTATTTTTTGACGGTTACGATACAAACTTGTAATTTTTTTTAAAATATATATATATATATTTTTCAACCGGGTTAAACTGGCTCAAAACTTGCAATCGGTTCATTCAATTCAAAAAATTTCGGTCATATTATTGTACTCTTAAAAATTTTCAATCAGGTCACTGGCCATTACATTCCGCTAAAAATTGAACGGAAATCTTGTTTTGCTTGGTGAGTTGGCTTGAATAAATCCACCATGGCATGTATAGTCAGCTGAATTGGCATTTTAGTCATTCAACTTACTATAAACTTGTAATCGGGTTATCAAACTCACGACACTTTCATTCAGGTCACTGACCATTACATCTGTTAAAAACTTAAAAAAAAAACCGGACGAAGAGCTCTCCGGCAACACTTTTTTTCTCTATTAAAAAATTTCGAAACTTTTAAACAAATACAACAAATATACGCATATAACATCAATAATTTCACAAAATTAATCCTTGTTAATCTCTTGTCATTTTATATATATTTAGGTCATTTTGGAAAAGCTCGTCAAATTTTTGATGGATTTTTCCGCAATACCTAAATTATATATAAAATAACAATAGATTAATAACGATGAAGCATTTGTAAGTGAAACCATTGATGATAACGTATGTATTTGTGGTAGGAAAGCCCTTGACGTTGTTGTAGGAGAACTCTTCATTCGGTTTCTATTCATTTTTTAATGGATGTAATGATCAGTGACCTAAACGAAAGTTTCTTCAGTTTGATGACCAAATTGCAAATTTCAAGCCAGTTGAGTGACCAAAGCGCCACTTCAGTTGATTGTACATGTCACAGTAGATTTATTCAAGTCAAGTCACCAAGCTAAGTCAGCTTTCCGTCAAATTTTTAACTGAATGTAACGGCCAGTGCCCAAATAAATCTTTTTAAGAGTACAGTGATGTGATTGAAATTTTTTTTAGTTAGATGACCCAATTGCAAGTTTTCTGTCAGTTGAGTGACCAAAACGCCATTTATCTCATTTTCAACCATATAAGAAACTTATCTTCTCCGAGAAATTATATATTATGTTTTTTAAATGTTGAGTAATATGATTTAAAGATAATTGTTTTCAATTATACATTATCGTATTATTTCTTCCTTCTCCCATCAATCTACTTTAGATATAACTTTATTAGTTCTCTTCAAATATTAACAACCCTCAATTGTTACTTTTTCGTTATAATTTATACACATCATCTGAAGAAAAGTTAAAGATGAATATAGATATTAATATTCGAGTTTGCAAAAAATATTACCCATTTAAAAAGATGATGACACGGTATAAAAGAAAATTTTAACATTTTTTGAATTTATTGTGTCGAAAATATCACTTATAAACATGATGTTTTTATCAACATATGTGTATATATATTTCTATTTACTTGCTCATTTTTAAAATTTTGACCTACTAATTGTTTAACACAAAATCAAAATATAATCTCCAATCTTGTATATACCGTAATCTTTTATAAATATACTTATCACTTATAATTGTTCTTCATGTTTATCATTAATTATTGACGCTGTTGAAGATAACATTGATATTGATATCGACATTGACATAATTTTATAAATTAAAAATGTGGATTAGAGATAGAGAATTTATTTTTTGAAAAGGAATCGTAGCTGAAGAGAATTAGAATTTCACAACTTGTTCAATATATTAACTTAATTTAGGTCGTTTGGTTCGAATTGCGGTCTGAGATAGGAATCAGGAATCGGGTTAAAATGATATGGGGTTCCTATGGGGTTAATGTATCATTTCTGATATCATGTGTTTGGTTGAGTGCTGGAACGAATATATTTTATTTATAATATTTTTGAATCATAAATTGTAAATAATATAAAATATTATTTTAATTATTATTTTAATATATTCTTGATTTATTAATTTATTTTTGTATTAAATATTTACATTCAGTTATATATATATGAAATGATATAAACAAAGTTGATTTTTCTTACCTCTCTTCCACACTCCCCTTCCCCTTGGTATGAAAAATCCATACCTTGAGAGTTTGAGAAATAAATTTAGAAAAATATTTTTTAAAACCAAATATTAGGTGTTGGGCTGGAATGAATGAAACTCATACATGATTGGGGAACAACCTCAATCAAACAATCCCTTAGTTATAATATGACAAGAAATTGTTAGTGGTATTATAAAAATATAACAGGGTTTCACATTCATACGACAGTTTATGTATGCTTGCCTTCCAAATATATGTGTTATTTTAGAACAAATATATATAAAAATTATTATAAGGATTACACGAGTATCTTGGAATAATATTTTTATTTATTAGAAATTTATTTGAGGAGCTGCGCTTCATACGTGGCCTCGACAACCTGGCGGTCTCCATGAATTTTAATTCTACGTTGGATTCTATTATTTATTTTTCTTTTACGTTTGGCTTTTATAGAATTTTATGCTACTTTGTTTAAAGAATTTATGGATTTCAGTTTTATTTTGATAATATGACCGAAGGATAATAGCCCAAAAAGTCGGATTACACCTTAGGTGTAAAAATTGTGCAAAATTTCATTTATACTTAACTATTCGTTCCATTTATGATGTACAACTTTGATCTTTAATGCGCTTTATTTAAATATGCAGCCAAAGACACTTTGAAATATGTGTGGAAGATTAAGTTTCGTATAAAAAATTTCAAAGAGATCATATTTTTTGAAGGAAACATATTCTTGTAAAATAACATATAATTTGGATGTTTTTTTAATTAAATTTTTTTATTTGAAATGTCTTTGAAAACTTACTATGCGTTAATATAAGGATAGAGAACACCTTAAAGAAAAGATGCGAAGATTAAATGTTAAGTAATAAATATAAAAAATTCTTAAATAATGTAAGGAAGCCTAGGCTAGTGGACTGCTTCAGGTTTTTACAAAGGCTGGTATGACTCAATGGGGTTGATGTGCTTTAGATCTTTCAAAATTTAAACTTGTATTTGGCCCTGAAACGAGAGTTATTCCCCACAATCAAGTGTTGTTCATATGTTCTGTTTCAATACTGCAGTTTCACCAAATTGGATGAAAGGTTATATAAGTTTATTCGTCATAATCCCAATCATTAACCTTGTGTTAAATTTAAGATAAGAAATCTACCTTATTCTATACGAAGATATAAATTGGAACAAGCAAAGACATACTGTTGCAAGCAGGGTTGTACTACCTTCATAGTTTTGTACAAGATCTGTTATGGGATGGACTTCACTACCTTAGTGAACCTATCATCAATCATTGGCCTTTTAACGAAATTCAAAAATGAGGTTTAAGAAGAATGGTAGAGCTAATGCGCTATGGAACAAAAGAGAACGGGTATATTAATAGTGGTAACATAGAAAATGTTAGCTCATAATTAACACGAAAGTCTTGAAATTGAACTCAAGCGCTGGGAACTATGTGATACGTTCTCATCATCTAGAATTTACAAATGATACGTTGGTGAGTTAAGAATCCTAATGGTGATGAGTTTAAACATCACCTTGCTAGAGTGCCTGACTTCGTGTGGTGATAAGTGGATTTTATATCTACTTGGAACGCTCTATAAAGGCTTAAATTGGTGTTTTGTACTCAAGTATGTTGTTTCTTTTGATGTGTTTTTGTTTGATTTGTGCAGAGTTGCTAGTT
>PHNY01300160.1:0-21397 GCA_003724115.2 Anethum foeniculum
TATGAATATTATTTTTTATAAAAATATATTAGTAAGGGTAATTAGGTAAAATCACTTTGTACCAAAAAACAGGTACCGACCAAACTTTTAATGTTTCGTCTATTATAATATAGTATAGATATCTATGTTTAACTCATATTTATATTAAAATAGACTTAAATTGCATGTCTTCATTAATATCCTTAAAATTTTAATTTACTTCATAAATATTTACAAATTTCATACTTATAATCATATATAACTCTTCATAATAGTAATTTCAAATTAGTATATAAATATATTTTTTGCATTAATATTTAGTAGTTACTTAAGTAATATTTTTTAAAAAAAATCTAACTCCTTCTAAAATTATTTCGAAATACACACACAGATATTCATGATAACAAAAATTTATTATTAATACTTATATTTATATGTAACTTATTATTATATAACAAAAAATTAATCATTAATACTTTTATCGGTATTTATTAAATATTATTTTCAACCATTAATATCTTTTCATTTAAGTCAACACGTCATTTATGCATATTTATATTTAACTCATTCTTATATATTTATAATAAAACTACATATGTTTTTTATAAAAAAAATTAGTATAAATCATTTAGATGATAATATGTAATATTTTTTTTCAACTCATCATTCATTTATTAAAATCAATTAATTGTTGCATAATAAATATGCATATGAATCTATATATAACTTATTATTACGTAGTGATTATAAATACATGCATACATACATACATTAATACATGCATACTCATACATACATACATACATACATACATACATACATACATACATTTATGTAAATATATAATAATATTTTAGTTAGTGATAAAATTGGTTTGCTATAAAATGAATTTGTACTTATCTTTAAGCTAAGTTTAAATTCTGAAAATCAGAACTCATATATCATTAATTATCAAATTAATAATATAAACAAATGAATTATAAATGAAAAGCAAAAAAAATATTAATATTTATAATTTTAAATTTCACTAAAACGTCAAAAAATACTTTGAGTAGGTTGTCTATATAATAATAATAATAATAATAATAATAATAATAATAATAATAATAACAATTATTATTATTATTATTATTATTATTATTATTATTATTATTACTATTATTATTATTATTATATGTGAGAAACTTGATTACAGAATCATATTATTTTATGAGTTATTGTCCCATATAACTAAAATAGGAAAAGTGTAGTCCAAATTGTTGAATATGGGATAGAGGTGACCAAAATGCCGAGTAAACGCGAAAAATCAAGTGTCGCATCAACTAAATACGTCATGCCAATGAGCGTATCTTTGTGCCACATAAATCTAGATATTGAATCAACTCTTATAGGCGAACATAAACAACGTATTACATTCATACGTTAAACAGAATTTCGTATAATTTTGATACAGTAGAGGTAACGGCGTACACGTGAAACGTAGAGTGCTTACTCTATGAAGGGGTAACCATGTACATAAGATATGACAGTGAAACTGAAATTTATTCCAATAAATTTGTGTATATTTACTTTTGAGTCTTCTAATTATCTAACAAAACTATGAGTATAAGGGCATGGTAAAAAAGAATTACACTAACCGAATATGGTGGAGAATCAATGGTGTTAAGTGAGAGTTGATATGACTCAGTTCATCAAATTACTCGTAACGGCGAGTTACCAAGTATATAAGTGTAAATATGGACAAGAAAGAGAAAAGAGTAAGAACTACCTTGAAAGAGGTCGTTGGAGAAGGCTATGACGGAAAAAGAAGAAGGGGGAGAGATGAGTACATATTTCTGCGTATATTAACATAAAATAGATTCGCTATTGTGGTTAGCGCATTAGGTGGGTATTTAGGGCCAACGAACCGAAAACATGTATATTAGGCCAATGTATAACTAAAAATGGGTATATCGTTTATTTTCTCTTATTTTATAAATAAGTGGTAGTATATTTAAATTATTATAGAGTTTATTATTATGAAAAAATTGTTGTTTGTCATCAATTTCAATGATTTTCGTCACACCCTATCAATGATATTTCATCACACGATTTGCTAATGTATACCATATATCATACTAATACTACCATTTAGATCCACTATAAAAAAATTACGAATTAAATATTAACAAAGATATCAACTGAAAAATGTATTATTTAAGAATTTACGTGCATTGTAACCGTTCATACTTCTTATTAAATAAATTGTATGTACCCCAATCATCCTTTAAGTATTAATTATGTGGTATAAATAAGTTCAAATTCATATAAAGATAATAACATAAGGAACTTGTATGTATATAAATACAATACAAACTTGTTGTGACATTAAGTGTTTTTGTTACTCATTAATCACATTTCTAACACATAAACACACAAAATAATTTTGATCACATTTCTAACCTACATATACAAAAAATAATTATGAACAAATCAATATTTTGTACATATTTAAAGTATGTCCATGCATGACATTGGCTAAAGATCACACCGTGTCTAAGTAGTAGACCTCCAAGATATATTCTTATTTTACCTTATCGCCTACACTGATTAATATTTCATTCTCTTTCCCAAGTGCTGTTGCTTACTTCTTTGAAATATTAAAAAAATTATGAATTAATTAATAAAAAAGATGCAGTAAGCTTTAGCTTATAGTATTTATAAAACATGGATCATGTTGGTTTATATCGTTGTTTGGCTACGTCCTTATATGCCAAAGCGTGAAAAAATGGTATCGACTAAAATGGATAACCTTGATAATGATTCTGTATCAAATGCAACCAGGAAGCGCCTAACATGTCCCGAAAAGTGTATTTGTTAATATTGAACGAGGGAGGGGGAAGAGTTATTAAAGTCAAGAATCAAAATTCTAGAAGACTTATATTCAAACAAAAGTTATAAAACAAAATTATATATAAACAAACTACTATAATCTATAGTAGAAACAACCACAAACATTTTTATAGCAACCTCTAGGGGCGAGCAAAACCGAACCGAAACCGAAAAATCGAACCAAAATTATACATTTCGGTTCAGTTTGGTTTGAGATTTTAAAAAATTCGGTCAATTTGGTTTGTTTGGATCAAACCGAATAAAATTTCGGTTTGGTTTGGTTTTTTATAAAAAAAAATCATTTGTATAATCAATCTTTCAGACCTTCATTTGTATGATGGAAAATGTATGTTCTATTAATGTTTTCCAATTTTTTTTTAATTTTTTCTGGGTTCTACATACACTTATATATGTATCTGGGAGTTGAACTTTTCTTATGGAAACCTCTTAGTCGAGTTCTGTAATTGCAGGGTGTCTATTATTTTGTATTACCAAGTTTCATTAGTTAATAATCATGGGAAATGAATCGCTGTCATACATGTTGGACAAATGTGAAAGCTTTTTAAAGAACTTCAGTTTATCAGTGGACTGAACCGAATTAATCAAAATTATTTCGATTAATTTGGTTCTGTTTGAATAGATAATCGGTTCGGTTCCTAAATTTTAAGCATTCCGGTTTTCGGTTTTCGGTTATTTCGGTTCGGTTCGGTTTTGAGCCGAACCGACCGAATGCTCACCCCTAGCAACCCCCATGGATCGCCCTCGGCAGTGTACAACAAAAAATTCCACAAGAAATTAACAAGAAATACCACTACAAATGTTGTTTCAGCTTAATGTCAAATATCGAATAACATGTCCTTCACCAATGTCACCCAACCCCAAAAATTACTCATAATATATACAAACAAATATATCATCCGTCTACCGGACGATAACATGATATACAGTCAATAACTGGAGATAAAATAAGTGCAATTTAGAACATGCTCGTGCATTACACGGGATATAGAGCTAGTTTTACCAATAAAAAGGTAAAAAGCTCAAATTGATGAGAATTAGTACTTATTGTGTGACGTGTCTCTTAAAAAGATCCTTTTTTTAGTATAATTGCTTTTGTATTATCCAGGAGTACTTCATTATATCCTTTGTTACGTTCCGCTTGGAAAAGAAAATTCACTTTGTTTTGTTGGTTTCTCTACTTTTTCCTCCTTATATTATCTATCTATCTATACTAAACTATAATAACGGAAATGGGGTATAATTTGGTTGCCCCTTAATTTGATTTGGTTTCGTCAGTTTAATCATGACCGTCAGATCTTTTTAATCAAATAATCAAAGCCGTTAGATCCAAATATTAAAAGAAACAAACTACCCAAGTTCTCAGGTTCGATTCTCGCCAACAACAAGCATTTATATTAATATTTATAAAGATACAAATAAGTTCTCAGATTCGATTCCCGCTAACAACAAGCATTTATATTATTATTTATAAATATACAAGTAAGTTCTGAGGTTCAAATCCTAACAACAAAAACTATTTATATTATTATTTATGAAGATACAAACAAGGTTCAAATCTATTCTATCATATATTATTTTATACTATTTGATTTTAAATTAAAATTATACACATCCAAATTAAAATTATATAATAATTAATTTAATTATTTATATAGAATTTCATATATATTATATATAACATAAATTGAAATATATAAATATTAATGGGAACTGTAAATTATGTATATAAAATTACAAAACGTGACTAAGCTCGCCCGTGCTTTGCACGGGTTATAAGCTAGTATATTTTAATTTGTAAATACTCATGTATGAACTCTAAAGGGCATATAGGTTGATGCACTCTCGTATACATGCAGAAGTGAATTACTCATGTTTTTACACTTTTTACAAAATACTTTTCAGTGAAGTACATAATAATCTCCATCCACAAAACTCTCCTCCAATCTCTCCGTAGTCGGAAGCCACCTTCCCTGCTTCAGCTTAGATCACCTAAAAGTGCCCCTTAAGTACCCTTTTCGCTCTTTCCCTTGGGAAATGCTTCATCCACGAAATGAGATACAAAATTTTGCACAAAATCATATGTGTCAAAATTTGATTGGAATGAGCCCCCTGTATTCACATCAATAGCACCAATTAAAATACCCCACATCATATGCCATGTCATTTTGTGCAAAGTTTTTGTATCCAATTTTTCCCTTACCATCAAAACAAGACAGGTTGATCAATCTCAGTTTCCTGAGGCTTAATATTTTGCTTCAATTCTCTCTGACTGTGTTTCCATATATTGACTTAAGTAGCTTCTGCTTCTCTGCATAATTTTCTCTTATAAAGTCGTTCAAATCTTGAACAACTTCTCCATAGCCATACCCGATAATAACATGTACTCCCGGTGTGTTTGTTTTCGAGGAACTGAAATATTTTACCTGGGGACATTCCCTAATAAACAATGTACGTAATTTGGGCATATCGAAAACATAGCTCGGACTGCAACTGAAACTTTTGAGGTTTGGCAAAGACTGAAAAGTGATTGATGAGAGTTTAGGGTATTTGATACTCTTACCGTTTATCTTGAAAGTTTCATCACCCCCTACCTCCTCAACAATGTGTTCCAGTGATTTGCAGTAAGATACATACAATTCTTCAAGTTGTTGNAATTTCTCGGAACACCGACCATGTGAAAAGAACAGAGAGTCCACAGTCGATAATTTTCACATATTTTAAAGCTGGCATATAGCACTGGTAAGTTGCACCGCAGAAAATACTTTCTAGTTTTGGTAAACCGTGAAGATGAACTGTAGAGACTTGACCAAGTGTGATAATCTTGTCACTGGTATCTAGAGTTTCATCAGCCCTTGCATCCTCAAAGATGCTTTCCAAAAGTTCGCAGTGACTTACCCTTAATTCTTCGAGTTGTTTGAAATTTTTGAAGACAGAGCGTGTGAAAAGAGGATTAGATATTAATTCACAACCAGTTACTTCCAATCTTTTTATAACCGGCATATGGAACTCATAATTTGCATTATGGAAAAAACTTTTGAGTTTTGGCAAATTTTCAAGAGCAACTGCCGTAAGTTGAGAGAGCGTGATAATCTTGTTGCAAGTCTCATCAACCCTTAAATCCTCAACAATATTCTCCAACAATTCACAGTTCTCTACCTTCAGGTTTTCGAGTTGGAATTTTCTAAACGTAGAGAACGTGAAAAGAGTTGAGAGTCCACAGTTATCAACTTCCACCTCCTTTAAAGCCGGAACATGGAACTCGAAATTTGCACCATGAAAAAAACTCTTGAGCGCAGGCAAGTCTTTAAGATAAATTGACGAGAGTTGAAGGAGTCTGAGTGGAACCTACAGAAATCAATGACACGTCAACTTGGCTATAGAATTCTACCTGTATATGAAAGACTGACCGCTAGCTAATCAAGCTATATATATATATATATTTCGAAATCTTAATTAAAATGATTCTACCTCTTCCAGTCATTTCTTGGCATTTTTTTGTTTTAAAAATAACTCTATTTCAGAGGAATATTGTCCAATGTGCACTGTACAGGCATATAAAATAATGAAATTGAGTCATTTACCTTGCAAGAGAGGTCAAGGATGCCATCATCAGTGATTAGTTCACCTGCCTCGATAATATCAGTCACCTTCTCACATTTTCTCACTGCCAAATCCTTAAGGTGCGTAAGTTCACGGGCAACAGAAAGTGGGAACATGATTCTCAAGTTTCTGCAGTAACTTACGTCAGTATATTCCAGATTATTTAGCCTATGCAACATGGCCTCTGGGATCACAATTTCCAGTTTGTTACAGTCGCTTACAGTTAGACGATTTAGTTTGCAAAAGGAGGATAAAGTGTCATTATTAAAGCAGTCATTCCCCCAATAAATAACATTTGTGTTTGGCAACTCCTTGATATACAGTTCTTCCAAGGAAGGCAAGGCAACCTGCAACATATACTAAAAAATGACAATAGAGCTCTGATATGTATTTGTTTACTGAAATAATATTTAAATTTTCATTGTTCTTATCACCAGACATATTTTTTAATTTTTTTTTTTTTTACCTTTTGTTTTCTTTCATACATTACAAAATCTGTGTTTAATTTTTATCACAATAATTTTACCGCTAGCTGCCATATATTGTCGTGTTTATTTAAATATTTATTTTTTTCACTAAAAAATTCTAGTATGGAATTTGTACATACCATTTCATCAAAAAGAGGTTGAAATTGAGCTGAATGCATATTTTTATTTTCAGCGTAGAAGAAGCTTCTGAGTCTCCACATAGACATCATCTTCAGTGATTTTAATTTGGGGAAGTTTATGATTTCTCCGTCAATTATGCTGTCATTTAGTATGATGGCTTCCATAGATCTACATGCACCTACAAGGAGATGTTGCAGCTGTACCAGACTTTTCGCAGTGTTGTTGCAGAAGAGGTATTTCAACTTAGAGCAGCTATGAATTTCTAAAATAGTAACTTTGGAGAAACATGTTGCCCGTTGAATCTCATCTATACTTGCTAGATACTCCATGTTGTTACAATCTTGGATGTACAGTGCTTTTAAATCTTCAAATGCTCTTCTATGGCCATTGCATATGCTACTCACTTCAACATCGCTTCTGTGCAATCTCACATCTTCAGCCCTCGCCATCAAACCTTCCCAAGATTGCGAGTGTTTGCCATACAACTGAATCAACCTCGCTAATGGAGCCAAATCAAGTCCCTCCGAAAAACCAAGCCACATTGACCCACCCCCTGATCGACGGACAATGATATTGTATCTATCTACATTAGAAAATATGTTTGTAACTTGAAAAGTATTCTCATTATCGAAGCAAACGTTTAAACTTATCAGATTAGTCAATCTACTGATCTCCATCACTATGGGCTCAGCATGATTTCCTTTAATGGTGAATCCATTCGGTATATGTAATTCTTCCAGACTGGATAGAGTAGACATAACATTCGACACCATTACTAATTTAGGTTGCCATTCTTCGACTTGGATCTCTAGCTTCCGAAGATATTTTAAGTTTGCCACATCCATCGGCCTTGGAGATCACAATTACAAATCCAAAGAGTTTTTAGCTTTAAGGGAAAAAGACTAACATCTGTCTTCCTTATGTCACACTTTACAAAACTAAGTGTCTCGAGCTTCCCCAAGGGTTGAAGAGAGAACTGCTGTAAAGAAATGTTTACATTTTGTAGCATTAGAGAACTGAGATTTGCAAACATTGTGAAAAAAACCACCTGAGAATTCTTGTGGATGGTTGTTGCTTTGTAGCCACAAGGTACGCAGGTCTGGGCATTCCAGATCTTCATTGAAATGAACATCAGCAGTCTCCGCGTCTAAACGTAAGATTTTTCGAGCATGATAGTTGGCTTTAGACGGCAAGTACCTGGTGTTGCATGTTACCTGTAAAAATGCATATTTTGAATCTGTGAAAGCTATGGATCTTGATACGTCTCTGATGACCTCATGAACCTTGGTGTGATTATAAGATCCTGATTCGAGCAATAACGAAGATGTCTTGAGATAGTCAACCATAGCAGGTATTCTTGATTCTCCATCAGGTATAAGCTGGGAGCTTGTTGCTAAAATGATCAACATCTCCATATCGATGATAGAGTCTTCAGGAAACATGGAACACAAAAAAAGACATGACTTTGCATCATCATCTCTTAAAAAATCAATACTCAATTTAATACCGACATATACTTGTGGATCTACTCCAACAATTTTTTCAAATTTCCCCTTTCTAAGTTGATTGTGTGCATCCTTCCACAAATGGTGAGACTTGCCTTTTAATGCTTTTCCAGCCGCGTGAATGAGTAATGGTAAACGACCACACTCAGCACAAACTTCTTGTACCAGGGATTCATCCGGTGGAGATTTATTTGTATGGGGATCAACAATGTTCTTGAACAGATACAAAGCTTCATCAGGACTCAAGGTCTTGATCTCGATAGGATGCTCGCAATTGTTATCCAAGCATACATCTTTCTCTCTAGATGTCAAGAGGATTTTCGAACCCTTGGAACTACTACCATCGCCAAATGAAGTTCCAATTATATCACCCAAGGGAATCTCCCTCCAAACATCGTCTAATATAAGGAGAATCTTACCCCCATTCCTTAAACTGTTTTCCAGCTGAGAAGCTCTTCTTTCCACATCTTGCGACTCCAGATGGCAATTTAGACGGCCAGCAACCTGGTCTTGTAACTTTATTTTGTCCAGAGGACTATCTTCGTTTACTAGCGCGTCATAAAGCATTCGGTAAGTATCTTTTCTTCACTGAAACTCTTCGAAAGCTGTAGTAGATCTGGGTTTATTTTCTACCGGTGGAAGGTGTGCTATTCTTCCAGTTAGGTGATCCTTTCCGGTGGCAGTGAGTTGAGCTACATCAATGGCCTTCTTTGCCGCATTCCTGCCCACTCGGAAACGAGAGACCGGATTAGAAATGGGCAGACGCTTGATGCAGCTGCATGAAAGTGAATACTCTTTCTTACTCTTCTTAATATCTTCCGCATCGTCTTGCCATTTCAATATATAATCTTCGATAATTTTACCATTATCTTCTTCTTCCTTAATCTTCCGGGACATGTGCTCCATCTCAATGTTAAGCTTCTCAGTTTCGGAATTGAGTTGGTCAACAAGAGCCTTATAACAGAACATATACCTAAAACCACGAAACACTGCATCAACCGTATTTTCCGATATCCTTTCCACAAATTTTCCCACGCAAGGAATGTCAGCTAGACCGACCATGATTGCTGAGTAATTTTTGTAACAATATTGTAAGAAGAGAACAAAGAAGCAGATCTAACTGCTAATACTGCAACAAATGAAAAGCCAGATAGAAGAAAAAAGAGCAGGGGAAGTAATGAAAAGCGAGAAGGAAGCAAAGAAATGGATATTGATGAATGAGTAGCAGTTGCAGGGATCACATGTCAGTATCTAGTAGTGCTTAAAATATTGAACTTATCTTAATAATCTTCACTTGACAGCTTGTAGATCTAGAGTTTATAAAGTCAATGGATGCTTAACTTTGAAATAATTAATCTATTAGCAGAGTAATACATAATAATCAGCAATAATCTATTATCGTCATGCAAGGTGTTAACACTTGATGTGGTTTATTGATCCCCTAATCGCGCTATTAGCAACCGAACATCCAGCAAGTGAAGTCAATGGATGAATGGATGCTTAGCTAGCTGTTGTTTGGTTTTCTTGAGAACCACTTTTAACAACGTAGAACTTAGAAGCATAAACTAACCAACATAACAACATTGTTCTAAATGTTTCCGTGCAACGAAATGCAATGAGAATTGAGATATAAAATACATTCACACAAGTAAAACTTCATTGTAATACTTAACACCTAATGCATTATTACATTTACATACAACAAACTCAATACATACACATAAATAAACCTAAATAAAACTAACAAATCAAATTTCAAAAGTGTTGATGATCCGAATGTGATTGAATGATAAGGAAAAGGCAGGTTAAGTTGATGAGTCCAGTAGAACAGTAAAAGGCTAGTCGTTAGTTTGTTCTTGAGTAATCCCAATGGGATGTAGACTGAACTGTCAGGCTGATTAGTCTCAGTTTCCTGAGGCTTTACTTCTTCAATTCTGTCTGACTGTGTTCCCAGATCTTAACTACTATAACCAGATTCTTCAGATTCTGACTGTGTTCCACTTAACTGATTCTGTCTTATATAGTCGTTCAAGTCCTTGATTCCATTTTCCCACCGCCGCTTGATAAAAACACTTACTGCTGGTGTGTTTGTTTTCAAGGAACTGAAACATTCTATCTGGGGACATTTCTTCAGAAACAATGTCTTTAATTTGGGCATATTGAAAACATAGCTCGGACTGCAACTGAAACCTTTGAGGTTTGGCAAAGATTCGAGACTAATTGATGTGAGTTTAGGGAATTTGATACTCTTACCTTTTATCTCGGAAGTTTCATCATCCCCGACCTCCTCAACAATTTGTTCCAACGATTGGCAGTCAGATACATACAGTACTTCAAGTTGTTGGATTTGTCGGAACTCCGGAAACGTGAAAAGACTAGATAGTCCAAAGCCAACAATTCTCAAATTCTTCAAGGCTGGCATATGACACTCATAAGTGGCACCGTGGAAAATACTTTTTAACTTTGGTAAACCTTGAAGATGAACTATAGAGACTCGATTGAAAGTGATAATCTTGTCACTCGTATTTTCATCACCCTCTGTATCCTCAAAGATGCCTTCCAACAATTCGCAATCAAATACTCTTAATTCCTCGAGTTGTCCGAGATTTCTAAAGATAGAGCGTGTGAAAAGAGTATTAAATAATCCACAGTCACGAACTATCAGTTTCTTTATAACTGGCATATGGAACTCGAAATTTTCACCATCAAAAAAACTTTTAAGTTTTGGCAATTGTTCAAGAGCAATTGACGCGAGTCGAAGGAGTGTCAATGCAACCTACAGAAATCAATGAGACATCAGCTTGGCTGTAAACTACACACGAATTCTTCAAATACTCGATAATAAGATATATATGTGGCAATAGAAGTAAGAAGTTAACTATAAGAAACGTGTGAACTTGCTTTCTACATCAGAGGCATATTGTTGAGTGTGTTGTGTAAAGGGTAAACTGATAGAAGATCCTTAAACCATCATATACATGTAATATGTGTAAGAAATATAAATGTTAAAAGTGGGGAGAATCATTTAGCAATATATATACCTTGCAAGCATTGGTTTTCCCACTCGGGTAACGCCAAAAGCTTGTCAAACTTGGCAAGTCTACTAGATTTAGACTTGTCAACTCAGGGAACAGCCGGCCATTTGTGACAGAAATTTCATCACCTCTTACATTTTCAACAATACTTTCCAAAAGTATGCACTTCCTTATGTCTAATGTTTTGAGTTGTTGGAATTCTTGGAAGACAGAGCTCGTGAAAAGAGTAACGAGTCCACAGTAAACAACTTCGACTTCTGTTAAAGCTGGCATTTTGCACTCAAAATTTGCACTGCAGACAAAACTTTTGAGATTTGGTAAATATAAAAGACGAAGTATTGAGAGTCGAGGGAGTGTGATAATCCTGTCACTCAAATCAGAAGTTTCATCACCCCTTACATCCTCAAAGATGCCTTCCAACAATTTGCAACCAGATACTTCTAATTTTTTGAGTTGGTTGAGATTTCTGAAGATAGAGCGTGTGAAAAGATTATTAGATAACCCACAGACGTAAACTACCACTTCCTCTATAACCGGCATGTGGAACTCATAATTTGCCTTATGGAAAAAGCTTTTGAGGTTTGGCAATTCTGAAAGAGTAACGGCTCTGAGTTGAGAGAGTGTGATAATCTTGTCACAAGTCTCATCACCCCTTAAATCCTCAACTATGTTCTCCAGCAATTCACAACTGGTTACTTTTAATGCTTCGAGTTGGAATTTTCTGAAGATGGAGAACGTGAAAAGAGTAGAAAGGCCACAGCTCTCAACTGTCACCTGCTTTAAAGCCGGCATATGGAACTCGAAATTTTCATCATAAAAAAAACTTTTGAGATCAGGCAAGTTATAAAGACAAATAACCGAGAGTCGAAGGAGTCTGAATGCAACCTACAGAAATCAATAGAATTCAATGTTAAGTCAATTTGGCTATAAAAAAGGTGGCACGTAGTGCACATGTGCCAACATATGAATTATTCAAATATTGCTTAGATAAACTTGAAATTAGGTCATTCAGATGTTATATAATTATATGTACCTTGCAAGTATTAGCTTTCCCACTCTGGTAACACCAAAAACTCGTCAAACATGGCAAGTCATCTAGCTCAAGTAACGTCAATTCAGGGAACAGGATGCCATCATCAGTGATTACTTGTTCACCTGCCTCAATAATCTGTCTCATCATCCCACACTTTCTTACACTGATTCTCTTAAGGTGCCTAAGATGGTGGGGGGCAGAAGGTTGGAACATGGTTCTCAAGCTGTTGCATTCACTTGCATCAATATATTCCAGATTATTAAGCCTAACCAACATGGCCTGTGGGATCACAATTTCCAGTTTGTGACAGACATCTACATTCAGAAGCTTTAGTTTGGCGAAGGAGGATACATTGTCATTATTAGAGCAGTCCTTTCCCCAAATAACACTTGTATATGACAACTCCTTGATATACAGTTCTTCCAGGGAAGGGAAGACAACCTGCAGCATATACTAAAGAATTACAAACGAGCTATGATCTTTTTTTTCTATAAGTGTATTTATTCTTTAGTAGATCATTCCCTTCGAAAACATAGTAAATAAAGTTATGGATATTTCATTTTATAATCTTTTATTATATATTAAATGGGATTAAATATCTTATTCCATACAAACAGTCACCTTAATACAATATAGTCAGCTATCATGATTACATACTTCAAAATCTAGATTAGTGAAAATAGTAATTTTCATTGATTTTTTTTACGTTTATAGTTACATTTTTAAATACTTAAATTTTTTAAATAAAAACTCTAATTTTAGTATTTAAAAACCTCTTAACTTGTTTATCAAAATTGTTCATATCTCTATGAAAAAATTGATGAATCATATTTTTACAAAAATTTATATTTGGAAAACATACTTTAACAAAAAAAATATTTACACGTTCATATTTTTCAAATATAACCTCAAAGCTAATTTTTTAACTTAAATACTAGAATTTTAAATAATTATATTTTATATTATAATAAACGATCATTGTTTTAGTCTTTAAATTTAATATAAATTTATATTATTTAAAATTTTTGACTTAGAAAATGAAGACTATAAAGTTAAAAATTATAATAAATAAAATATTATTATTTCCCCTCCACTTTGAAAGAGTATGGACTCTAGGATGAGCAATATTTGTCCTTGCAGAAAGAGAAAAAAAAAAGGAAGAAGAAGAAGAGTAATCATGCATCTCTCAACAATCATAAATTTTTTATTGAGTACTAAAATTAAAATTATATTTGCATAAATATTAAAATATATATACATATAGAGAGAGTTAAGTTTTATGGAATAAACATTTTATTTTTGTCTATAACTACAAGTAAAATATAATTAATATTGTAAAACATATTATTTATTTTTGAAAGGATGTTCTGTTATCATTATTTTTTATTGTGAATGGATTATTGTACGAAACATGTTTATGCCCCTTGAATAATATACATCATTAGCACATATTCTACTTCTAAAATATACAAGAAAGTAATGATATTTGTGAAATAGTAAGCTTTATACAAAATTTTATTTGAAAGATTGCGGACTAGAACTTTATTCATATATATTATGAGTATTAAATTTAAATATATTTATATTATGTCTAAATATAAATTATCTTTTTGGGACTTATTATTTGTGTTATATACAAATAAGCATGATTTTTTTTTTACTCATTTCTTTAGATGTTATGATTTTTACTAATAACATTCTAAATATTAGGAATTGTAAATATATGTATTATTTTCAGCTTTAAACTATATTTAAAGTATTTAATTTAAATTCTAGCAACAAAAAATTTATAAACTTTAAATAATCTAAATTATTTATATAATTTTTTAAAGAGAATTTTTTCCAATAATCCTGTTATAAAGTAAATAAAGCGTACCGTTCTATCAAAGAGAGATTGATCAGCAGAGTTGTCCATGGACAATGCTGAAGCTGAATACATGTTACTCTTGTCCACGTAGAAGCTTCTGAGTTCCCACATATATAACATTTTCAATGTTTTTAATTTGGGGAAACTTATGATTTCTCCATCATTTGTGCCATCATATTCATTCAATATGATAGCTTCCATAGATTGACACCCTTCTACAGTGAGCTCTTGCAACTGTACCAGACATTTTGCTATCTTGTTGCAGAAGAGGTATTTCAATTCAGAGCAGCCACAAATTTTTAAATTGGTAAGTTTAGAGAAACATGTTGCCGCTTGAACACTATACTGAATCTCACTCTGTGATATACTTGCTAGATGCCTCATGTTGTGACAGTTTTCAATGTAGAGTGCTCTCAAGTCTTGAAATGCTGTTTTGTTGCCATTGAAAATGCTACTCACTTCAACCTCGCTGGAAATCAATCTCACTTCTTCGGCCCTGGCCATCAAACCTTCCCAGGATTTCCAGTGCTTGCCATCCAACTCAATCGACCTCTTCACACCATCCAACTCAATCGACCTTCTCACTGATGGAAACAAATTATATTGATCCGACATCCCTGACTCACCGACAGTGATTATATATCTGTCTACATTAGAAAAAATACTCGTAACTTGAAAAGTATTGTCATTATCGAACTCATTATCGAAACGAAAGTTTAAACTTTTCAGATTACTTAACCGACTGATCTCCATAACTATCGGCTCCTTATGATATCCTTCACTGTCAATGATGATTCCACCTGGTATATGTAATTCTTTCAGACTGGATAGAGTAGACATGACATTTGAAGCCATTACCAATTCAGGTTGCCATCTTGTAACTTGGATCTCTAGCCTTTGAAGATATTTCAGGTTTGCTACATCCATCGGGCTCGGGAGATCACAATACCAAATGCAAAGAGTTTCTAGGTTTTTGGGAAAAAGACTAACGTCTGTCTTCCTTATGTCACACTCTGACAAACAAAGCGTCCATAGATTACCCAACGGTTGAAGAGAGAACTGCTCCAAAGATATGTTTACTCCTTGTAGCATCAGAAACCTGACATTCATAAACATTCTGAAAAAGCCACCTGAGAATTTTTGTGGATGGTTGTTGCTTTGTAGCCACAAGGTACGCAGCTCTGGGAATTCCAGATCCTCCATGAAATTAACATCAGCAGTCTCCGCGTCTAAACGTAAAAATTTCAGAGAAGGATAATTGGCATCACGAGGCAAGCAACCTGAGTTGCATGATAGCTGTAAAAATGCATATTTTGAATCTGTGGAAGCCATGGATCTTGCCACATCTCTGATTATATCATGAACCTTAGTGTCATGAATATATCCAGAGTCAAGCAACAAAGAAGATGTCTTGAGATTTTCAACCAAAGTCAGTATTCTCGATTCTCCATCGGGTATAAGCTGGGAGCCTGTTGCTAACATGGTCAGTATCTTCATATCGATGTCAGCGTCTTCAGGAAACATGGAACACAAAAAGAGACATGACTTTTCTTCATCATCTTCTAAATGATCAATACTCAATTTAATACCGACATATACTTGTGGATCTACTCCAACAATCTTTTCAAATTTGCCCTTTTTGAGTTGATTGTGTGCATCCTCCCACGAATGGGGAGACTTGCCTTTTAGTGCTTTGCCAACCGCATGAATAAGTAATGGTAAACAAGCACACTCAGCACACACTTTTTGTACCAGGGATTCATCCAGTAGAGAACTGATTGTGTCAGGGCCAACAGCGTTCTTGAAAAGATACAAAGCTTCATCAGGGCTCAAGGTTTTGATCTCGACAGGATGCTCGCAATTGTTATCCGAGCAAGCATTTTTCTCTCGAGATGTCAAAAGGATTTTCGAACCCTTCGAACTACTATCATCACCAAATGGAGTTCCAATAATATCGTCCAAGGGTACATCCCTCCATACATCGTCTAATATAAGGAGAACCTTACCCTTACTCCTTAGACTCTGTTCCAGCTGAGAAGCTCTACGATCCACATCTTGCAACTTCAGGTCGCAATTTAGACGGCCAGCAAACTTGTCTTGCAACTTTGTTTTGTCCAAATTTTCATTTCCCACATTTACTCGTACCACTTCTTCAAAAATCTTCTCCTTCATGACATCATCACAAAGTTTTTCCATCATATGAGTTTTACCCACTCCTGCCATTCCGTAGATGCCATGGACCAGAGGACTATCTTTGTTTGCTAGTCCATCCCTGAGCTTCACATATGTATCTTCTCTAGACTGAAACTCTTTGAATGTGGTAACAGATTTTGGCACACTCTTCTTAACCGATGCAAGCTGTGCGATTTCTCCATTTAGGTACCCCTTTCCGGTGTCAGTGAGTTTAGTTACAGTACCGGCCTTATGTGCCGCATTCCAACCAATTCGAAAACGAGAGATTGGATCAGGAATTGGCAGACGCGGGATGCAGCTGCAGTTAGGTGAAAGCTCTTTAGTATTCTGGATCTGTTTTTCCACATCGTTCTGCCATGTCAACACATAGTCATCGATTATTTTACCGTTATCTTTCTCTTCCTTAATCTTCCTCGACATTTTTTCCTTCTCAATCTTGAGATTCCCAGTTTCAGTTTCAAGTTCATCAACAAGAGTCTTGTAACGGAACACGTATTTCAGACCATGAAGAAATTTTTCGACTAACTTATCTGATGCCTTGTCAACCAGTTTTCCGAAGCATGGAATGTCAGCTAGACCCACCATGATTATTGGTTATAATAATAATAATAGTAATAATTTGCTTCTGTTCGAACGGGTAAGAAAATGAAGATGCAACAAACAAATAGCGAATAGAAGGAAAAAGGAGGAAAGGCAGCGACTAGAAGGTAAAAGGAGCAAAGGCAGTATAAAAGAGAGAAGAAAGCAAGGAGGCAGTAGCTGAATAAAATTGCAGAGGTAGTGTGATATTAGAGATCGATGAAATAGCTGCATTTATAAGAGGAACAACATGCATTAATATACAGTACTGCTGTACCCGCAATAATATTTTTAAAATTTAGTACTCCATGCTTATTTTTATTTAACAGCCTGGAGAGTTTAAAAAGTCAATGGATGGTTTAGTTAAAAAATGTCAGTGGAAGCTCCTCATTCTTAATCTTAACAACAAGTCCATCCAAAGTTCAAACTTATTATCACGTTACCTTTTGCAATAACTTCTGCCGTAATATTCGCACAGTACACAAGTGTAATTACTGTATGTGATCTAATAAAATTGAAACAAACATTTAGTAATATCTGATCGGATTTGCCTCGAGAGTAATTTTATATAGCGGGGTAGTAGGATACTGAGGTTGATGAAATAGTTGTAGGATACATGCATTAATAAGTAGTACTACAGTACTAGGGTTTAAGTATATATGAATTACTCTATGTGTTTTTAAGTACTAGCTTATTTCCATTACAATGCACGGTTCTAGGGTTACCTTTATTCATGTTTTTTTTATAATTATGATAATATATTTAAAAATTCAGAACATTGTAATATTTCATAGAAATAATAAAAACATGAACTATATAAAAAAATTATGTGAAGATCAATAGTTTAGCTGAGAATATAATATAAAATATTACATAAAGACACGACTAATATTTTTTAATTCAGTGATGCTTGAAAAAGTATTATTTACGTATAATTTTATAGAAACTGAAGAAAAAATAGTTACAAATTTTGTATTAAGTACTCTATTTAATTTAGGATTGTATTAAGTACTCTATTCAATTTAGGATACCTATTTAACTAATCTTTTCAATTTAGAAGACCTACTTAGTTTTAGTTTAGATTATGAAAATAGAATTTTCCCTTATTTTAAATCTAATGGCTGTCATTTATTTAATTGAAGATCTAACGGTCCTTATTACGTTGGTAGTACAAGGACCAAATATTTGGATAAGATCCCTCTTATGCATATTATATTATATACTAGCTTATTGCCCGTGCAATGCACGGGTTGTACGGTTTCCTTTCGTATATTTTTTTATATAATTATTTTAATATATTTAAAAATTCTTCATTTAAATCGTAAGAACACGAACTATATAAAAGAATCATGTGTCTTTTAATTTATTTTGACTCTATCTTGGAGTTCTAGAAATCAGATTTCGACGATTTTACAACACACACGAACCTCACGAAATATTTTTTAATTAGTAATGATTTAAAAATTATTATTTACGTAAAATTTTCTAATTAAAAAGAAAAAACAGTTATAAATTTTATATTAAGTAGTCTATTCAATTTAGGATACCTGCTTAACTAATCTATTCAATCTAGAAGACCTACTTAGTTTTGGTTTAGATTATGAAGATAGAATATTCCCTTATTTCAGATCCAACGGTTATCATCTATTTAATTCAAGATCTAACGGTCCTTATTACATTGGTAGTACAGGACCAAATATTTGGATAAGATCCCTCTTATGCATATTATATTATAAGAATATAATTAAAAAAAAGTTACGTGCATTAATTTTCAATTTTTTAATTGATAGGAATCGGTAAATTTAATCCTAAAAATTATTATTATAAGGAGAGTGCAAGGTTCGAATTTGCACAAACATATTGAAGTTATTATTATTATGCAATGTCTTGTTTCTTATTACCAAAATCTTTGTTTAAGGATATGGAGATAATGATGAATAGTTTTTGGTGGGGTTCAAATGAGAGTAGTAGGAAAGGTATTAAGTGGCTGGCTTGGTCTAAACTGAGCATGCCGAAGAAGCTGGGAGGGTTAGGCTTCAGGGACTTACAGGGATTTAATTTAGCCCTCCTAGGGAAACAAGTTTGGAATTTATTAAATAATCCTAATTCTCTAGTTGCTAGAGTCTTCAAGGCTCGATACTATGAGAATACCAGTGTTCTCGAAGCAGCTCGAGGGGGTAGAGTAAGCTATATATGGTCAGGTTTATGGCAAGCAAAAGAGGCACTGAAGAGAGGTTTTAAATGGATTCTTGGGGATGGAGAAAAGATTAGAGTGTTTCAGGATTCATGGGTGAGGGGTAAGGAGCATTTCATGGTTAATGATGTTAATGGAATTATGCCAACGGAAACGAAAATTTGTGAGCTGTTCGCTCTTGGTGTGAAGAAGTGGGACGTTGAGAAGGTAAACAGCTCTTTTTCGAGTTGTGACACCAAAATGATTTTGGCTACACCTATACCACAGAACCTGGTCACAGATCACATAGCTTGGACACAGTCGTTGGATGGGAAATATACGGTTAAATCGGGGTACAGATATTGGCGTGTGAATTCTGGAGATAGTAGTGCTGTTCAGGAACACCTGGGTTGGGGTAAGCTATGGCAATTGGACGTCCCTCATAAAGTAAGAATATTTCTTTGGAGGCTATGCAGGAATAACGTGCCAGTCCGTAATCTTTTAAGAGGTAAAGGAGTCCCAACTACAATCATTTGTCCTATGTGTGATCACGATGGGGAGCATTTGTTGCATGTGTTTCTAGATTGTCGTTATGCTAAGGATTGCTGGAATGCTATGAATATGGAGTGGGATGTGTCGAATGTGGAGTCATGTCCAGAATGGGTGATGCAGAGATTGGCAGTAGAAGGAAAGGATAAAATGGTACAGATAGCGACAGTGCTTTGGGGCCTGTGGTCAGCAAGGAACCTGAAAGTCTGGGAAAGCAAAGTAATATCACCAGTCATGGCGATGCAATGGAGTGCCAATCAGATTCATCTGTGGAGAGAGGCTCAGCGTCTTAAACCTAAGACGATCATTAGTGGTGGACAGACAACGCGGAGTAGTGGAAATACTTGGACAGCTCCAGAGGTGGGAAGGCTTAAAGTAAATGTCGATGCTTCAGTTGTTGCAGGGTTATCAAGCTTCTCTTTTGGAATGATTGCTCGAGATCATCTCGGAAATTTCTGTAAGGCGAGAACAGGTAGACAGGAAGGGGAGGTCTCAGTGTATGAAGCGGAGACATGGGGTGTTTAACAAGCTGTTAGGTGGATTGTTGAGGTAGGGATGAGGGATGTGACCATTGAATCGGACTACATGCTTACTGTGAAAGCATTGCAGGAAGACTCTCAGAATTTACTGGAAACCGGTTTCATGTTAGTCGAGTCGTGAGTTACTCCAAATTAGACCGGATATTTCTATCACTTTTGTTCGTAAGCAAGCCAACAAAGTCGCCCATATGTTAGCTAGGGTGCCTTGTGAGGTCAATTGCTTTGAAGATGTTTCTTCTCCTCCGCTTTTAGTGTTGGAGAATTTATTGTATGATGCTTCTTTGATTTAATAGAATCCTCTTTATTTTCAAAAAAAAAAACAATAACTGTGCATACAGGTTAAATACTAGTATTATTATATTTGTAACATCCCATATCGATAAGAATAAGAGTGTTTGGGATTTATAACATCCAAGCCCATAAACGAATGTATACCGGACCCAACAACCCACCACAGATCAATCCAAAAGAGCTAGCGATTTGGTATACATTAGTTATGGGCTTGGAAACTAATGTATACCAAATCGCTAGCTTTTTCGGATTGAGCTGTGGTGGGTTGTTGGGTCCGGTATATATTCATTTATGGGCTTGGATGTTATAAATGGTATCAGAGCTCTGTCCGGCCCGAAGTGCAGAAGCACTGCCCGGATTCCGTATGTGTGTGTTTGTGGGCTCGACGAGGACGTGACCCTATAAGAGGGGGTGTTTGTAACATCGCACATCAATAAGTGATATGTTAAATTATACCTAACCGCAAGCGCACGGTATCTATTGTAGTAGATATTAGCAAATACGGGTCGATTCCTCAAGGAGACAGTTTCAATTTCAATTCAATTATTACCAAT
>PHNY01300164.1:0-20481 GCA_003724115.2 Anethum foeniculum
CCCCCCCCCCCCCCCCCCCCGCCCCCCGCCCCCCGCCCCCCGCGGAAACGCCTGTAATTTTGGTAAAGAATTCAATGCAGCAGGGGACAATGCAAAAGAAACGAAGAAATAAATAAAAGAAAAGAGAAAAAAAGAGTTGTGCAAGTCCAGGAGAGAAGAGATAAAAGGGGAAAGAGAAGTTTAATTAGGTATCGATATAGTGAGTCGCATTTACATGTTTGGGAGAGAACTGGGTCTCTCGAATGTCCAGGAATTGTAATTGCAGTTCATATTGAGTTTCAGACTATCTTATTTTCAGTAATTAGGAATATTACAATTCTGTTCCAGCTCTATTGTTACCTGTCTGTTGTGTTCTTATGTTTGATTTTGTAGAATCAGTTGTAGTGTATCACAACCTTATTCTAAATTGATGCAATGGAGCTATTCGCTTCCACAATTTGTCTTACCACTAATGCTCAGGCATCTTGTTGAGAATTCTTTTATTACATTTATTAAAAAAAAATAGATATACCTGAATTGGTGTATCAGATGGTCCATCCCCTGCACTGTATCATAATAATCAGGCTTCTGCTTTTCTTATGCCTGTGGCTCTACTCTATTACCCTGCCAATTTTCCTCTTGCTGCATTCCGTTCAATTATCTTTCTATTTCTTTGTTTGTTTTTAATTCGATTGTATTGCAGGCCAAAAACTTTGACAACTCTCATAAGTGTTGGCTATGCCTCTAACTTAGCCCCTACTGGAGACTCGGATTCATCTGGGTAACGTTTTTTTATTTTTTAATATATTTCTGCTTCTTTTCTGTTTCTTGCAAATTATCACCTGATGTGTTTTTGCGCAGCCAAAGTTCAAACGACTCTACTCGCGAAGAATGGTCAGAAGTCTTTGGTGAAGATGGGCGCTTACGTTTCAATCGAATTCTCACTTTGTTTCCTTCTTCACCAGATATGGATATTCCTCGGCTGTTTTTTTATAGGCAATCTCTTTGCCATGCTCATTTTGCGGTGTTAAGTTACAATGAAAATCATGTAAGCTCCCTCTCCTTCCTCTCAAGTTTTATTCTTATGTATAGTGTTTGTGCTAATCCAGTTGAGTTTTACTATCTAATTCTAGGGTGCTGACTACGAGCTTGTTGCCCCTATTACAAGTTATGTCTTCCGTTCCATGGAACCGGAGATTTGCGACCTTTCTTATGTTAATTTCTTTGCTAAGCCTAAGAATAGTGAATCCTCTCCTGACCTCTTTTTTGCCAAGATGGTGGCATGTGGTGAAGATGCTAATGAAGTCCTCGAGTGCTGTATATTGGCACCTCATCCTTCTCCAGGTAGAATCCCGTGCACAAGCAACTACTAGTACAGATTTAATTTCTTTGTCAAATTGATTTGTGTTTATCTTTTGTTCTTCCTTGCAGTTGCCATGACTTATGATTCTGTTAGTTTTTGGCTTCCTCCGGGACAACACCCCGATCCATGGAGTTCGAGGATCAGTATGTACATTTGATTGTTCTCATCTTGTCATTTAAGGAAATTAAAGTCCATTCATTTCCTTTGAACATCCAACTTGAAAGTCTCCTCCTTGATTGGTGTTTGCTGTACTTAATAGGAAAGTCTCCTCCTTGGATTGGTGTTGACTTCATATAGTTATGCGTTTGTAATTCTGATGTCAAGTATGTAAAAGTACTTTTCATAACATTGTCAAGGGTGTCTAGGCCTATAAGCATAGTGAAAAAAAAATCAAGGCATTTGTGATTATTATTACAAATCTTGTAGTATACAACTTCTTATTACAACTGATTAATACAAACAGTGAAATCTGTTTTTCTGACAAAAGATTTCATGTCGAAATTTCACTAAATGTGTAGTAATTGTTCATACAAACAGTGAACCAGCTTCCTTTTTTTTTTTTTTTTTGAACATTATACTTCAGTGAAATCTCTTTTTCTGACAAAAATTTCAAGTCGAAATTTCAGTAAGAAATAATCCATATGTAAAATTTATGTAATTGAATCAGAATAAGAAAGCAATACATTATTAAATTATTACATACATTAAATAAGAAAATAGTACACCGAAATAAAATTAAAGCCGGTTTTACGGAGGTTACCTCGTGGCCAAGTCACCAAACATGTATGTATATAAAAAGGATTTGACTTCATTCATTTTAACAAATTATTATATGTACATTCATTTTCTTATAATAAATTATTATCGGGAATAATCTTTATTATTTTAATATATTTTCTTTATTTTATTTGTTCTTATTTTTAGGATGATTGGAAGAGTTGTAATGAGTTCCTTATTATTTTAATATATTTTCTTTATTTTATTTGTTCTTATTTTTAGGATGATTGGATAGTTGTAATGAGTTCCTTTTTTCAGACTTACGGTGAGCAGGATATTGGAGTACAAGACAATCTAGTTACAATTATTTGATGACACATGGGATTTCTTACAATTATCAGAAAACATTAGTCTTATTAGTTTTGTACAAAATATATTTAAGAGGGCACTCTTTTCCTCCATGAGTTTTTTCCCATAGGGTTTTAAGTTTTTAACGAGGCCCTTTTGTGGGTTTTCTTTTCGGACTTTAAGGTTTTATTATCTAAATTTTCGGGGTCATCTTTGCATGACTTTCGATTAGATGATAAGTTTTATGGAACGAAAGAAACCTTTTTCCTTTACGAGATTGTATTTCGGTACAATTTAATATACGAGAATGTATTTTCTATGGAAAAAAAAAGAAAAGGATTTGACTTCCGTATGTAGTTTGCAAGCTTATTCTAAGTTTTTAAGCTTATAAAATTTTAACGAAATATTTTGTAATAAAATTTTCACGAAAATACAATTTAGCAACAAAAATACACATTAATCTTAGCCTGCTTCTTAATATTGTTTTCAACAAAATAGTAGAAATATAAGTGTTTTTATAAATTATATTACTATTCTATTCTTTTATGCATATACACTGAATTCAACTTTTTTTTTTTTTTTTTTGGCCAGAAATTCAACTTTTTTTAATTCAATAGATAAGTGCTAATCATCAATAATATCTTGTTTAATAAAATAACAAAAGCACATGATAATATAGCTTAAGTTTTATACACAGAAAATAACTCAATATCAGCAAATTGATTAGATGCATAGTATGTATGCATGGCTTTGTTTGAACAAGTCCCTTGCTTTACAGGTATCATCTAAAACAGCCCAAGTTCATTATCACTTTTTCTGGACCCATAAAGACCCAGTGTTTTTTTTATATGGCCTGATCATCACACTATTGAAGGTGATGTACTACTGACAGTGATATTCCTCTTTTGTTTGTTTTCTTCTAGTTGTTCTCATCAGACCCCAAATGTCTCTTCTACGTCTACTTTTAGTATACATGTAAATATAATTTATTCTTCAAGAGAAGTGGAATTTCTAGAGAATTCAGTTACAGAGCAAATTTTTAATGATCAGCTGGCAAGTATTCAGTATTTTTTTCATGATGGTCGATTACAGAAATTTAAATAATCATAGGTGCATGGCTAAATCCGACCTCTTGTTACCGATAGAACAGTTGTGAGTGTTTGCTAACCATTTAAGGTTAAGGTGGTCCTTATGAGATTAATGATCATGTGGTGGTTCTTAGATGAATAAAATTACAGTGTGTTACTGTTAGAGGTGCTGGTGGTTGAGACATTTAATCAGTCTTACTGTCTTAGGAATCTGTCTCTCTTACTCTTTTATATAGATATTGATGAAGTAACAAACAATAATTAGAAGAAAATAGTACATGCACTGAGACAACTAGGCAAAGACACCCTGGAATGATACAATTATATTATATTCCAATTTGTTGATAGAGATTTGCATTTCATATTTCTTGACTTTTTAAGGCTTGGTAATGGTGACAAACCCCCCAGGAATTCAGTTATTTGCTTCTTATATTATATTTACCAGAACAGAGAAGAGAGACATAAAAAAAAGGTGGGCAAAAAGGAGTTTAAAAGTGGGCATAAAAAGGGTTGGCCTTCACTGAAATAAAGGACCAAGTTTCTTGATTTTTTCTGCAGCATTCAGTTAGAGTACATCACTTTTAAACTGAATTTGCAGTCTCATACATCACCCATCACAGTTTTTGCATTCTTTGATGATGTTATATTGGAAACTTTCCTATTTACACAGAAATACTATCAGAATTTGCAGTTGAGTTTGCCTTGTTTCTTGTGAGCTGCAATTCAGTCTCTATTGAAGAGCTGCTCTTCTGGTTCTCAGGTTGCTGAATTGTTATACCCTCGAATCTGGTAAGTCCTATCAATTTGACTTCTATTGTTCTTGATATGGTGTATGAATGAGTTTTTGCTTTTTTACAGTCTTTTTTCTTCAAGGCATTACTCTTTTGTACCTCTAAAGTTTCTTGATTTATTGTTATTTCTGTTGAACTTTTCAAACTTCCCGGGTTTATGCCTAGACAGCTTATTGTATAAAATGGTAGTCCTGATCAAAGGTCTTCTTTATCATGAATTCATAATTATAATTTTGTTTATCTTTGCAGTAGGAAAGTTTCGAATATTATTAGGTGAGGTATTCTGAAGTTGAGTAAATGGGTAATGAGGCTGTCTCAGGAGGTTTATGTTTAGTTGTATCTGAACAGAAAACTGACAATTCTAGCCCGGTTTTGTTGGGTGCTTCATGTGCATTGTTTGCTCTTAGGCTCTTGTTGGAGCCTAATATAGACGAGAAATGGTTGGAATCAAGAAATAGAATACTTGATGGGGGTGCTCAGCTATTGGGATTGCTTGTTTGGAGTATGAGGAAGGAAGAATATAATAGGGCGAAGCGTGAACTTCTCGATAAACTGGAGAGTGCGGAGAGAGAAATTGAGGAGTTAAAGAGTAGGAGAACTGAAGATGCAAAAGCCAATGAAAGAGTAGTTAGCATTTTTGCTACGCATGAGCAGAGCTGGTTCAATGTAAGAAAAAAGCTTCAGCAGCAAATTGGAGCTCTTCTCAATCAATTAAAAATTCTTGAGAAAAATAAAGATGAAGTTATTACAGAACTCAATGAACAGTTACAGGAGAAGGAACTTCTTCTTCAGTCTAAAGAAGATTCAATAAAGGAGCATCTGCAGAAGAATTTGGATCTTGAAGGAAAACTAAAGGAAGCTAAATCTGTTGCAGAGGAACTGAGAGAGGCTGCAAAGAATGTAGTTGAAGAGCATTCAAACGAGATATGGAAGCACAAAACTGCATTAATTGAGTTAGTGTCTAACCAGCGCCAGCTTGAAGCAGAGATGGGCCGGGCTGTCAGACAAATTGAAGCAGCTAAACAAGACCTTGACTCAGTTTCAGAGAAGAAAGAACAATCTGTATCGATGACTCAAAAACTATCCATGGAACTTATTAAGATGCGCAAGGACTTGGAACAGAAAGACACGATTTTGTCAGCTATGTTAAGGAAATCCAAATTTGATACAGAAGAGAAGCAAATGCTCTTGAAGGAGGTGAAATTATCAAAGACCAAGAGAAAGCAAGCTGAGCTGGAAACAGAGAGGTGGAGGACAATATCTGAATCTAAACACGAAAGGCATTCACTGAGAAGTATGTTGTCTAAACATGCTAAGTCAAAACTTGAGGCTTCTTTAAATGGAAAAGGGATGCCCTTTAATACAACGACAACAGCTCAATTAGGAAGAACTAGATCAGTAGAAACTGACCTAATTGAGTATGAGCAACCTGAACCTCAAGATGAGCAAAAATATTCCTGTTCCTCATCTGATATATGCAAAACCTCTGGAACTGAAGAATTAGGTAACGTCACATTTTGGATGTATTTTTATTTTCTTTATACACGTATGCGTGCATTTGCAAAGAGCATTGACACAAAACTTGCCAACTGTCTATATAATTTGGTTAAACTGGATTATTTCTTAAATTGTATTTTCAAATGTTTTATTTTCGTCTGTATATATATTCTCAATGTCGAGTCTTGTAGCAGATTTTAAACAAATGGAGGGCTGGGTTCGATTTGAAGCAGAAAAATATGCTGCTGCATTTGAACAAAGGCATCATATAGAAATAGATGCATTTGCTGAACAAATGAGACTGAAAGATGAAAAACTAGAAAATTGTCATTGGCGTTCACTGAGCATGGAACTTGAATTGAAGCGGCTCCAAACTCATATTGAAGGTCTAAATCTTGAGCTCTCACATGTCAGACAAGAAAATCTTCAATTGGAAGCCTTGTTTATGAACCGGGAAGCAGAATTACAGTCACTAAAAGAGGCATCAGTATTGCAATTAGAACATCGAAATTTAAGGAGATCAAACTCAAGCTCATCTTCACATGATCTTTCTATAACTGATGATACAATTTGGTCCAAAGTGAAGATTGTGAAGAGTAGGCCTGCAGATAAAGAGTATGAAACAACATCTTCTCAAGGGGTCAACACTATGATAGAAGCTAGAGCTCAGGTAAAAGATCACTCTAAGGACATAGTTCTGATGGCCCCCTCTCCAGAAGTGGATTTTCAAGAAGAGAAAGTTGTTATCTTGGATCCAAGTTCTATTCAAGGAGCACAGAAAAATGCAGAGATATTCTTAAATGATGATAAGTTAACATCAGATAACCAACTTTTGAGTACAAAAAGTGATAATAATTCGTGGAAGATGGACCTTAACGCTCTTGGAGTATCATTCAAAATTAAGAGAATAAAACAGCAATTGCTCATGTTTGAGAGATCGACAGGTAAGGTAGACAATCATGAAGACAGAGGAGACAAGGATACTGGACAGTCGAGGACAAAGAGAGTTCATATGCTGATTCCTTTTCTAAATAAACAAGTCAGCCGATATCTGTCTCTCCAAGGAAAAATTGATGATCTTTGCAAGCGAATGGTATGCCTAATCCTATCTACATTCAGCCAATAACTAAGAATTGTAATATATGATCACCTCACACTGACACATAACTAACTTGTTTGCATACAAATTGTCTCCTGTCAATTCTCAAATACTTGTGTGGTAATGTATCTGTTTGCTCATAAATACCGTGTATGATTTACAGCACGAGAATAATATTTACGCGACCAGTGGAAGTACTGGTGTTGCGAGAAAAAAGGAAGAAACAAAGAGGTTAGAACACTTCCTAGAGGACACATTTCAGCTGCAGAGATACATTGTTGCCACCGGACAGAAATCAATCGAAATACAATCCAAGATCAATGCTGGATTTGTAGGGCCTATAGAGCATCCTGAGGGGCATGCCAGCATTGACATGCAGCGCTTTGCTGAGAGCCTTATAACTCTCTTTAAGGATGTTCAAAGAGGCCTTGAAGTAAGAATATCAAAAATAATTGGAGATCTTGAGGGGACCTTGGCATGTGAAGGTATGATTCATCCAAGAAAGTAGCTGGATGTATGGACCTGCAAACTTAAAAAGAAATCCTTTACAGGTAGTATAATAGGTTTATTTGTGTATGGACCCATTGCACATGGTTGATGGGGGAAATGTTGTTATGATTATAGTCATGCATCTTATCCCTTCACAGCAAGCTAACTTCGTCTTGTTCTTTGGGTTGATTTTAATTTGGGCCTTGCTGCCCAACCCCAAGATAAGTAACTGGTGGTCGATTTTTTCTCGTATTTCGAACTCGACTTCAATTTGATTCGGTGATAAATGTGTAATTCACTGATAAATGTGGTTGAGAAAAAAATTAAAAATGAAATATTTTAACCGGTAAAGATTTTTCAAATATTTTTATAAAAATTAAAGGAGCGTTTGGATCGTGGTTGATTATCGGAATCAGGAATGAGAATGAAAGGTTATGAATGAGATAAATGGAAATGAGAATGATATTGGAATTTCAAGGGGTGAGGAGGGTATGATTACCGAGTCCGGATCCTTTGTCATCTCCCGTGTCCCTAATAATGTCACCTCTTTTCTTATTAGTAAGTTATTTAATTTATATATCTCTCTTTTTCTATTGGTCAATTATTTAATTTATATATCTCTTGTTAGTTGTTTGATCACATGCAATGTAAATAATCGATCAATAGAAAAAAAACATATTAGGAGACACGAAAAGGGACAAAGGATCCGGACTCTGATTTACCCACCTTGAATGAATGAGGTTTACATTCCGCATACCAAGATTACTAATCCAAAAGATTCCGATTCATTAACCATCAACTAAATGGTTCCTAAAATCTGCAATCAGATATAATATAATTTTGCAACCAAATACAATCTGGAATGCAATCAAATATTCTTAATATGATAACGAATGATGCAGATATTTGTTATAGGTCCCTCGAGGTTTTACAAATATAGTCTGATGCACTAAATTTTAACAAACAAAAATGTGAGTAAAGTGTAATTCTTTTTTTTTTTTTAACACAATTCTATAATTATATTTACGACACGTCACATAAATTTTAGCTAAGAATTGTTTGCATTTAGAGATCGCTCTAAGAAGTTTAAAGTCAAAATTTAAAAGATAAAAGAGTAAGGCCATGTTTGGCGAAACAACTTATTACTTATAAGTAACTTATTTTTTTTTAAATTTTGTATTTTTAAATATAAATATTTATTATAAAAATTGAAAATCAAATCTTATTATACTTATAAAAATTAAGTTACTTTTTTTCAGAAAAAGTACATATACACGTCCTTTTCTGAAAATAAGTTACTTATAAGATTTGACCTAAAATGATAAATTAAAGAAAAGAGAGGAGTTATTAAAATATGTCGTAACACTCTAGGCCTCTAGACATGAGACCCAGCCCAACAAATGGTTACCTAATTGATGAAAATTCAAATGTGGGTCAATACCAAAGGTGTACTATATGTAGGAATTTCTTTTCTGAGGCCCAATCAAACTTTCTGGTGACCGTCTAATCATTTTATTCTTTGTTTTGTAGGTCCTGGCAGCCAATCACGCCGGAAATTACCATAATTATTCATTTGTTTAATATGTATTTTTCAAATTAAAGTCGCTTTAACTTTCTTAAAATTGATAAATCTTAAATTTATGTAATGCATCTGACTAATTTTCCCGCTATTTAAACTCCAAATAAAATTAATCCAAACCGAAATGATTTCCGAAATTCTTCACAGCCCTCCAAGAAATTATAATTTATTCGGACAAAAATTATCAAAAAAAAAAAAAAACAAAAAAGCAATATAAGTACAATAAATTTACTGTTTTATCTAATAATTAGACTTATATACATTATTGCGAGTACTTGTAATAACAAATCTCGGATGCAAGCTCAATGAAATGAGTTTACAGTTTTGTTGTTTACCAAGTAATGCAGTTTGTCCTTGCTCAAGAACTGAAAGTCCAATTTGAGGCATCAATAACATGTATCATGTGTGAATGGTGTATAATTTTTTTTTTCTTTTCGATAACACGTGTCCGGGCCGGACTAATCTTATAAGAAAGAGGGGGAGGGGGAACCAGCTCTTCGAAACGGGTAACGTAGGTTTAGCCGTTCTAGAACCATTAATGATTGGTGAACCAGCAGATCCATTTGCAACCCCTTTGGAAATATTACCTGAATGGTATTTCTTTTCCGTATTTTAAATACTTCGTACAGTACCCAATAAATTATTGGGTATCCTTTTAATGGTTTCAGTATCTGCGGGATTATTAACAGTACCTTTTTTAGAGAATGTTAATAAATTATAAAACCCATTTCGTCGTCCAGTAGCGGCAACCGGGGTCAACCTCTTTCATGACCCATGGCCCGGTGTGTCACTTGATTAGCATTTCTAGAAAAAAAGGAGTAGGGTTTGTTGGGAAAGAGACAAGGGAGTTGGCATCCTACTGGTGTTTGGACCAGTTTACGTACACCTCGACTAATCCTGAAGAGAGGTAAAACAACATTCCTCCGAACGTTTACTTGAAATTAAATATATGATCTTGGGATAGTAAACTCCTAAAATTAGGACCAGGTAAACTACTCGGGTGCACACGGTATACAAGATTAGTTAGTTAAAAATGGTGCTAGTACTCCTCACTGGTCCAATCTTCTGTGTGGTGGTCCAGTCTCACCTTCCCTACCCCTAGACTTGTTGTTAAGAATCTGTGACCCCCCCAACCCCCCGAAGTTTTTCAATGTGGATATCGACTTGCATGAATGTCGAAAATTCATTTCCATTTTGAAATTTTCGTTGATTTACCACACTTATTGGATCACGGCAAGTATGATGTACAATGTATATGATGTGTTAATTTTGTGTACAATGTACTGCACTTTATATGCATACAAACAGCTTCCATTTTTCTCATGTTTCTGTACCAACACATAAAGCGGTATTGTATTTTTCGTAAAAATTGACTTGTTAAAAATGATTACTTTATTTTACTTGTGCTTACAACAAAGGTGCCATCTTTTTGCTATGCACGCCAAACTTTTCTGTGGGAATAATCATAACTAATTATGTTATAGTAATACATTTGCATATTTATTTTTATGTCGCTTACCAACATAAATAAAATGTCGATCTTTATCTATGAGTGAGATTATACTGTATTTCATGAAATTAATAATAATGTAACTGAGGACAAGGGCAATGATGACAAGACAGACAAACAAGTTCACAAAGAGTAGAATTTTGGATTTGTTAACAAAAAAATAAAAATGGTGGATGGGCAGTGGGGTCCCACTCCAGTTAAGTTTAAAGAATAGGGCAGTAGTGGGGAGAGAGTGCATGCAACTGTGCAAGACAAATTTTCATCACCCCCCCTTAGGGAATCCTATCCTACATTATTCAGACACACATTACATACATACGTGCTTGCCTCAATGGAATGTAGTATGTTTTAGCTCTTTCATTTTCACTTGTTCTTTTTCATTGGTTTATCCTAACAACACAAATCCATTATTGTTAGTTCTCCACTAGTGCTTTTTTGTTTTAGTAGTGGTAAAGTCAAAATTTAAATCCCTTCTAGTACCAACCCACTTGGACTGAGTTACTAACTGTGTTTTGAGCTTCTGCTTTTGGTTGTATTGTTGGTGTTTATTTTGTTTCACATTTCACCTTTAAAAGACTTATCTGGGATTTTCTTCTTGCTTCCACCTGCTCAACATTCTAGTAAGTCTGTCATTCCCTCTTCTTTTGTAGTTTATAACTGATTTCTTTGGGAGTTGGGGATATATGCATTGCATATTGATATAAACACTATAACTTTTTGAGTAATTTAGAATATTTAGTACTTGATTTTCTGTCTGCTGCCTGATGGTATACTTTCTGAGCTATAAGGTTGTAATTTGTAATGGTCTGAACCAAACCAAAGTTACCCGCCAAGTTCCACCGGAAAGTAAGTTGAGAAAGTGAGATGTACGTAGACCTTGTTCGGGTCAGAGACCATTTCCTTGAATACTATGGTTCTTCTTTCTTTGGAATTATTAGGTTGTAATGGTCTAATCTAGCTAATGGGATTTTAGAAAGTGGTTCATTTGATAGTGTCTTTTTTCAAGTTTATAAGTTAATGCAAGGCATGCTTCTAGCTTAATCATTCTTTAGTTGTGTTTATGCTTCCAAGAACAATTTGTTTCCTTCTTGTACATTAATTCTAGTTTTAGGTTCATTATGATGTTATTCATTAGTTTAGGAGTTCAGGCGTTTTTCAAGTTTTTTATGGAGTTTCATAATATCATGGATGAATGGTAGATAATCTTGCATAAACATGTCTTGATTGCCTTTCCTTACAGTTATGGATTAGTTTTAGGATTGTGATTTAGTTTCTGGGAATGGTTGGTGCAGGATAAGGAAATTTTGGTTGCAAGCATCTAAAGTATGGAAACAATGGCATCAGCATCTGCAACGATTCGCCTGCCCCCAGATTCAGCCAACTACGATGAAGTTTCTATGCACCAAAGTTTGCTCTTTTCAAACAGTCTTGAGGTTGTCTATCATGATTCTCTTGTATATTCTACATCACACTTAGCTTTGAGTTGGATTGAATCCATTTCTCTTCCCTATTAATTTTTTAACAAGTTTGCAAAAGTGAAGTACAATGCACTTTACCATTTGAAAAAGTCTGCCTAAGCATGTACTAATATGTAATCATGGTCTGGGAGGAATGAGGATAATAAGACTGCAGGGCAATAATATTCTTAGCTAATGAATACTTGAAAACCTTTTCTATTGACATAAAGTTGTTATCAAAATTTCTTCAGGATCTGAAGAACCTGAGAAATCAGTTGTACTTGGCTGCGGAATATTTTGAAAAATCATTCACCAATGACAACTCAAAACAGATGTGAGTACTTAAAATGGCATGCACATTAAGCTTGGACATGGTACATTCTGTGTATCAGTAATATTGTACCTTTACTCAAACTTCATGCAGAGCGGTGGATGCATTAAAAGCTTACACTATCAAAGCCCTTGTAAGTACCGTAGACCATCTGGGATCAGTATCCTACAAGGTTAATGATCTCTTGAGTGAGAAAATTGATGAAGTTTCTGTAACAAATATCCGAGTTTCACACATTGAACAGGTATGCTATCTAAAATTCCCGTATAGGATATCCCAATTTCTTTGATGTTAATGCAATAGATATTTGTATGAATTCTGATCCTCTGCATTCTCTTAATCTGATATTCAGCGACTACGGACATGCCAGGCATATATTGGCCAAGAAGGCCTCTCGCAGCAGTCACTGGTGATTAATACCCCCAAGCACCATAAGCATTACATCTTGCCAGGCAATAACATCTCTTTATCAGTAGTCAATATTCTATAGGCGTGCTTTCATTTTCTTTTGTTAATTTTTTTACTTGTTTCTTGGTATATTGCTGGAACTCTTTGCCATTTTCAATCTCTCTTCATCACTGGACATAATTGATATGGCTTGTTTCATGCTTCATGTTCAGTTGGAGCGACCATGCATGGTGGACACCGAAGTAAAGTAAAGTACGAAGGATGTAATCTTGATGATCAAGATGACTGGCGTGAATTAAAGAACGGTAAAGCTTCTAAACTTTAATTCTATTTCCAGAGGCTAGCATTTTGTACAACCAATATTTACTAGTGAGCTAAATGAATGTTTTCTTAAAGCTATACGAGCTACAGTCAGAGAAACACCACCATCTTCATTCAGGTAACTTCAGGCACAACATATGAAATTCTTTCTTTCTTAGCTCCAAAATTGATACGTCTGCATTTAGTATCATCCATTTGTCTGTTAAAGTACCAATATTTGAACTCTTTGCTTATTGCGACCCAGAAAAGAGCGTTCCCCGTCACCTTCTGCACCATCACAGCAACATCAGAGTTTAATGTTCAGCGGCAATGTGTCAAAACGATTTTTAGGTTTGCTTGACATCAAATCCCGCATCATCCAAATCTTCACAACTGATTATCTTCATTTTTTTTTATGTTTGTATACTTATATATTTTCTAATGTATAAATACATGATGAACCTTGTGAAACAGAGAAGCGAACAGTTTCACCACATAGATTTCCTCTTCTACGTTTTGGATCCTTCTCTAGCAGGCCAGTGTCACCAAATTCAAGATCCAGCACTCCAAACTCAAGATCAACCACTCCAAATCTAAGTCGGCCTACAACCCCAAACTTAAGACAAGGGGTATGTACTAATTCGTCAACTCAGTTTTGTTTTTCTGTCTCTTTTCATAGAAAGTACAGGCAATTTGGTCCAGAGAATAACCTTATGGTCTGTTTGGGAAATCGGAATTCATTTGGAATTTTGGATTTGGTACGAATGACATGTTTGGATAAGCAGACGAATTTGGATTTTGACTTCATTCAATTCCGAGAAGTTCAATTATAAGAAATGGAAACGTCATTTAAAATTCATGATATAAAATGAAATTCATATTCACAAACAGAGTCTTACCCATTTTCTAGAGATTCTTCACTAAGAATAAGCATATACAAATTCAATTTTTCATGTGTCGGTCATTGATTTTGTTCTCTTTTATCTCTATTAGTATCTTTTGGAGTCTCGGAATTCAGTTTCAATGCGTCACAATGTGGATGGAGAAAACTCTAAAGTGAGCGACCATATTCCCAGCAAAAGTAAACGTCTCCTTAAGGCGTTGCTTACTAAACGCAGATTAAAGAAAGATGATACACTATACACATATTTGGATGAATATTGATTTTATTATGTCAGAAGCAAATCCAAGGAATGTAACAGAAGAAGATAAGATTACCTCAAGTTTCTTTCGTAACTTCTCCATTAGCTACAAGGCTACGATGTATTTAACCTCTGCACCTCCTCCCTTAAGTTGTTAGCAGTTAATGCAGTTGTCTATATATTTCTTATATATTCAAAGTAGGTTGTCACCATCATATTGTGTGGATAGTGGATTGTCTTTCCACAGAAGCTCTTCGTAGCTAGAGATCATGTAGATGGAATATATGGTTACAACTTACAAATATAGTACTAATATATTTCCAGGAAGTCACTTGCTAGTCAACCTTTTGACAATGTAACAGGTGCAATATATGGACTGTGGTTCTAAGCTTTAAGAAGGGCCTCGATTTCTGTTCTATTTTTTCAAAGAATTAGACTTGTAACGCTATTTCCTATCTCGTGAAAGCATCTGACCTTACCACCTATTAAAACAGAACACAAATACAACAGATGGATGTGGTATATGGGAAATGTGATGGTGTAAAATGATCGGAAGCTTAACTTTCTATTAAATATATTAGAATCAGATAAAATTACAAATGCTAGATATAGGACGTTTCAGATAAAAATACCTACGAATGACGATAAAAACCAGCAAAATGATAGGACCTGAAATGATGCCAGAAGTTTGTTCCTTGAGCAAACTCTATGTAAAAAACTGACAGAGAACAAGGATGAAGTCAGATTTTCGTTCCTTGACCAAACTCCTCAATAGTGGTTTTGGCCAAAGCAAGTATATCACCAAAATTGCTATATGATGATCGAAGAAATCTTGCTTCAACCGCCTCAAAGTGTCTGAACAAAATTAAAAAATAAAATAAAAATGAAACCTGTAAAACATCACTTCAATGTTTACCTCGTAAAGTTTAAATCAATCATAAGTTTTATCACACAATAAAAGGATAGCAAAACAAGAATCCATATATACATGTAAAATGCTTTCATTGAAAGACACACAATATACAGAAGTAGAATGTTACGATTGTTAATAGAACTCACACTAGAATCCATTTTTTAAAGCATATGCCCTAAAAAAAATTCCCGCATCTTCCAAAGTTTGAAACTTTTGATTCATATAAGGAACACCATTACCATCCACATTTTCATACAAATTTCCCCCTCAAAATCATCTTCCTCAATTACATTATTATCCTCCTCAACATCAACAAATTCCTAATCTTCATCAATATGAACAAAATTTTCGTTTTTTTCAAAATTATCTTCATATTCAAAGTCATCAAATTGCGGGGTGTTAGGCTAATTGCGAGTTTCACCTAACACTTCGTTCATACTTATCATCAAGATGTAATGCATGATCAACTTTTTCTCTTTTTTTTCTCGTTTTTATATTTCGAAGTAAACATACGAACAAATATTTTATCCGCCATAATAAATAACAAATTTAGAGAGAAATAATACCTTAAATTTTGTGGATCTTGCCTCAAATTTTAGAAGAAATCGCCAAGAACACAAGAGTTTGGTTGGTATTTTTTGTGGTGCAGAATGTGAGGCAAAAGATTTCTGCGGTACGGAGGCGGGGTAAATTGGTAATTAGTCCGTACCGCAGAAAGTTTCCGCGGTACGGTAAATTTTTTTTTTAAATCAGAGCCTTCTATTTCTCGATCCAACGATTTAGAAATAGATTGTTGTGAAAATCGTCTCAGACAATCGATTGCCAGGGACCGGACACCATTACTAATTATCAGGCCCACACTAAAGAACCGTTAAAACTACAATACCAAAAAAAAAAAAAAAAAGCCGAAGTAGACTCTAATTGCAAGTTATATAGAAAATGCTTAAACAAAGCATTAGAATGGTTCTTTAGTTTTAAGATTGTTGTAGTTGATTACACAAAAGAATGACTATGCTGAATCAAAATTCAAGTGTTGAATGAGTATGTTGTTTAAATCAAAGTTCAAGCTTGGAGTTTCCAAACTGGCTAAACATAATGGCCATGTCCATACCCTGATCCATTGTAGGCACAGCCACGTCGACAGGACAGACTGTTGAAAACCCAGGCTTCCCGGATTTTTGTACTTTCTTTATGCAGCGCTTGAACTTCTGATGACATTTCACGTTATTCATACCTGGAAATTCGGAGACACCGTTGTTACAACTGCTTTGATATGTGGAGAGAATACTATTATAAACCACAAATGAATTGAAGAGAACGGATAATTTACTGAAATTGAGAGTCATTAAGCATATTTGGCTTTTTTACAATCACATTTTGCAAAGACAAACTCAATGCTATCTAAAAGAGGTTGTACAGGGTGCACACGTCTACTGCATCGATATGGACTAGGTAAAGTCCGGGTAGTCTTAACTTTACTGTTCATAAAGAGGTTGCTTTCAGTATTCAAACCCGTGACTTAGTGCAGATATCAAGTACACACTTGACCATCACGTCAAACATGCCTTCTAATATAAAATTATCAAACCACAACAAAATGTGATCAAAGTGTAATATTCATTTCATTTTTTTTAGCCAAAGTGGGGTGAAAGAATAAGAGAGGCTGGATTCTGAAAAGGCAAATTCAGCTCTCGCTTGAAGGGGTGTTACGATACAATCGATTTAAATATAGAAAGAACCGATGGATAATGAAAGGCACATATAATCTATTAATTTTATACCACCATTTATCCTCAATTACGTACACTCATCATTGTACCAGACTATTTGGGGACCTGAAGATTTCTAGTTTGCAGTTTAAATAATATGATCTAACTAACAAAACCCACCAACATTTTCCACTTGTGGACTCACTACTAGGCCACCTCAAAAGATGTTTCACAAAGAAAAAAGAATAGCTAATCACATGACACTTGGATTTTCAGCTTTCAGCTCATTCTAAGAAACAAGCTACATATAAAAACTTCACTTGCCAGAGTTTAATCCTCAATTTTCATCATTACATTCTGGCCAACAAACACAAGAACAATTACCTTTCATGTTTAGAAGTTGACTTCACAAATCCAATAACTATATTATCTTATAAGAGCATCTTCAATAGAGGCACTCTTGAGGGGTGCTAAACATGTCCAATACATCATAAATAATAATTTTTTAGTTTTCCCTCCATCTAAGTCATAATTACCACCCTCCAAGCCCAGTAGTTGGCACTCCATGAAAGGTGCCTAAATGGTCCACAAATAGATACTCTTAGTGCAACTTTTTGAGTTTTTTCTATTTAGAAGTGGTGCAAAAGTTGGCAGCTTCTCTTGGGCACCCTTGTGACTCAAATAGAGAGGCACTTAAGAGTGTCATGCCACATAGGATTTGACACCCTTCTTGACACCCGTATTGGAGATGCTCTAACTAAACACGCACCCACTTGCCTTTTACAAAGCCTTGACCCGTTTACGAGCCGAGGGCAGGAACACTAGGGCAAGATTCCTTTTGATCATGTTTAATTTGTAACAATTATTGAAAATGGTTCAAGAAAATTAATAATGAAGTCAAAAGAGACATGATAGCATTTTAAACAAACAAGCACGCAATTAGAAGATTAAAGTCTTTTGGCTAATTATCCCTCCCTTTGTATATATTGCTTTCTTTTCTCTCTAAAGTAGGTTCCAAATAAGACCATAAAATTAAAAACTAGTTGTTGGAACGAATGGAATGAGAAAAAGGGAAGAGAATTAGAGATGGAAGAGAAGGTTAAAAGACAAAAGGGTGAATAAAATGAGATGGTTTAACTCTTCTATGATGATGTTTGTGAAAGATACAAATAGGAGGAATGAATAAGCATCGACTTTTAAATAGGCGTGGCATTTAATCGCACTAAAAACACCAACGTATAATATTCTAAATCGATCTTTGATTCAATATAGCTCCAAGGCAGTTCCAAAAAATAAAAAAAAAATCAGTAACCTATGAATTGTTGATAACAGAAATTAGCAGGAGTACCTTTTTGTCCAACGCAATCATCATGAACCTTACAACAAGCATCGAGATCATCACAAGGCTTCTCACCGGGACATCCAGACCATCCAACTCCACAATACTTACCGTACCTTATCCCAATAGCTTAAAACACAATACACAACTATCATACATTGCTCAATGTAAAAGAGTAAAGCAAATCCATTGAAAGAAAATCATAAAATAAAAAATCATACTACCAATAAAAACTAAAAAATAGAACTCACTATTGCAATTTTGAGCCACACATGTCGTACTGCATGTCACCTCCTGGACAACATTCTGTGATTTAGAATTTGTACAAACATATATACAAACAGAACACGCAGTTACACACACATTACACATGCATATATTGTAATGAAAAGGACAGGTACCTGCGAATTTTCATTGGATTGTCCGATTTGGAAGAGGAAGGACAAGATGATGACAGTGAGGATAGATGCAGGTGACAATATTGCCGGAAAAGTACGCCAGAGCATTATCCGATCTTGTTTTCCCGGTCTTCTTTTATATAGCGCGCGAGATTTTTTTAATGTATATATAAAAAAATAAGTATGAAACTGAAAGTGGATTATAAGTTAGTTCCAGAAGCTTTGGAGACCGAGATCGAAGGTTTTATGAATAATAAGTACGTGTTTGGGCTCCTTCTACCAATCTATAATCTATAAGTAATCTTTAACTTTGTAGCAGTAATATAAGTCTATAGAAAACTTGGTGACTATATATCTGAATGTCCTTTTGTAGATGTATACAAATGATTTCTCAACCAACTTTCATTTCTGCAAATTTAAGATTTTTTTTTTAATAAAGTTTGATTCTTTTCAGAAAACCGAAAATTAAATTTAAGGGTCTACAATATACATGCAAATAGAATATGATTTACAGTACAAGGATATGTCTGATTAATGTTGAATCATTTGATTGTATTTGGTTCTAAGCATAGACAATCTTTTTTGGACAGCAAATTTCTCATTCTTCTTCCCCATTTTGTCAAGGTAGAACAAAATCTTTTTAAGAGTTCCTATAACCTCCTCGCTTTCATCTCCAAATGCTCTCTCTTGAATTTTCAGGACCCTCTGGAGATGTCCCAGTAGCTCCTTGTCATCCTTCTCCATTCTGCTCTGAATGGATACCAAGCAGTCTAGTGCCTCACCTGAAATTCAAATTTACATACGTAAGGTGTAGAACGATAAAAAGCAGAAGAGCTAGGGATGGAAAGATGAAATGAAGACGATAGCTACGATTGTAATCAAGAGCAAAGTGCCAGGACGGGGGAGTTTGCAGCTTTTAAGATAGGATTTTAAACCCAGACCATAGATTTTTAAAGTGAATTCATTTTTCATTGTGGTGCAAATGGGAAAAAATTGTAAATAGAAGGAAAAGCTCACCAACTGGAAGAGATTCTTTTCCAAATGCCTTCTCACGGATTAGTAAAACCTCCAAGGCAAGTTGCTCAGCTTCTTCATTCTGGTTTAAGTTGTATAGAGTAACTGCTAGATTTAACATTGGAAAGGTAATGGACTGATCATCTGGACTCACAGTCTTTGACATGATTTTCAAACTTGTCCTAAGCAGTCGCTCAGCCTCCACAAAATTTTTAGAACGTGAATACGAGGTTGCAAGATTTATGAGGTGGGTAACTGAGTTGGGATGCTCTTTACCCCTATGCTTCTCAGTAATCAACAGACATTCTTCAAGCAGTGTTCGACCTTCACTTCCTCTACATAGAACAGAATAAATATTAGTAGGAAGATCGTAAGCAATTAATCATCTTTATGGATATAAATGGCATAAAATACTGACAAATCCCCAAGAAACAACTGATACCTTCCTACGGAGTGAAGTAATTCTGCCAAGTCTATCATTATTTTCTCCATTACGCCATCGTCTGAAGTTACATTTTTTGATTTTTTTAAAAGCAGCAGGGCATTTTGGTATAAAAGAATAGCTTCATCAACATCACCTACAAGAAATATAACAAATATTTGATAACTTCAAACACAGTTTTTTAATGCATAGCAAGATTAGATGAAATAGAGGACAATGCTGGAGCCTGGGACCTTAAATTAAATGCAACTATTTTTCCTCCCCGAAAGAGACATATATATTATCCCCAACTCTACATCCTTCCATTTTTCTCACCAATCTTACTGCATATAAATGTAGGGCTGAGCAAAACCGAACTGAAACCGGGAAACCGAACCGTGCTAATTCGGTTCGGTCCTAAATTTTCAGAAATTCGGTCTATTCGGTCGGGACCGAATAGACCGAACAATAATTACTACTCCCTCTGTCCATTTCAATTCTTATCATTTTCTATTTTGGGATGTCCCATCCAATTCTTTACATTTCAAAACTTTCCTAAAATAGTAAAGTTTTAATAATTTAAAAACTT
>PHNY01300166.1:5640-18081 GCA_003724115.2 Anethum foeniculum
TTACATTAATGTAGTTTACATAATGAGCACTTGAGCAGGAAGATTGGTACAGGTCTTGGGATGCTTGTCAGAAGATCAAAATATCCAATTTTTAGAAGTACTAACGGCTAGTTCAGATTACTTATCAATTGAATAAGTATGAAGATACGGTAACCTATTTCTCTTTCCACGTGACTCATAAGATCACGAATAGTGTACCTTCATTGTTATGTCCAACATATCGCTCATGTTATTCATCCCTTATTAATTTTATCTGTGAGAAGTTACTTAGAAAATTGTACCAGCAAGCAATGTAACTACTAAACTATAATAGTCTGTGCATAAATGATGCCCGAGCTAGAGCTAATTCATAGTCCAAACCCCAAGGCATCAATTTGGTACAGGTTCACCCAGATAGATCATAAGGGGGTTATATTCTCAGTAATAGAGCCAGGTAATATTAATAGGGTAAACCCCGGGGATATGTCTAGTGTTTGTGAACAGTGTAAATGGAAGTTGGAGAGCTTGGGTTGAAGTGTTCGATACATGAGAATGCCTAAAAAGTTCTTTGGGGCCACCTGGCAGTGCACAAAGACTCGATTTACATGGTGTCGAGTCTAGCCCACACCCGGGAACTACTTAGCAGGGTGGATTCACTGGCTCTACCTTGAAGGTTGTAAAAATAATATATACACGCACACATATATGGATAAGGTTAATATAATCTAAACTTCTACTATAAGCCCGGTATTTACGATCTCTGATAATCAGATTAGGGACGTTCTCCTCAAGGCCAATCATGAGTCCTGCACATGAATATATCAATCTACCCGCATGTTCAGATGTGTTAAGTAATAACAAGATGCACGACTGAGGTCAGAGGTACTACAAAATTGTAGTTTCAAAATTATTCTCCAAGTCGACAAGATTTTGGGGTCAACTGGAGCCAGTTAATGTAAAGACAAGACCACTAAATTTAGTACTATGGTAAACATTCTAGCTTTAGTACGAGTCTTATAAATTAATTAATGTGCCATATAGTGTGTGGTTCCATGATGACCGAAATCTAAATTTAGGTAGTTGCATGACCACTCCTAAAGAACATGCCGACTGGCCTCCCTAGTAGGGTCTGGTTGATCAACCATGAGCAGAACAATGAACATAATGGGAAAGTAAATATTTATCATAGAGCTACAAAATTTTGAGCCACTTGTATAGGTATAACGTGGATAAATTTATGAAACAAACAATTTAGGGAACTTGTAACTCACAAAACTGGAAGACCAATGCAATCCGATGGAAGTAACACTTTTATTAAACTTGGTATGCCTTCAGTTGGTATAGCACCTAAACATAAACCACAGGAAACACAATTTTCTGCTCACAATGAAGCAGCAACTTACTAGAGTAATATCAAATTTCAAAAGTACAAGAAAGCCAAAGATTATATGCTGACCAATTTGTGTGGCTGTTCCTAAGTGTAGTGGACGGGGTCGATTCTCTGAAGCAACAGTGACATTTCTAAATGTGACTTCATCGTCAAGACCGTAGAGCTCTTTTACCTAAATTTTTACAACCAAATGCAGTTGTAAAAGTTCTGACAGTAGGGTAAAGCGCAAAAAAGATGAAATAATTAACTTATAGATGTATAAGAACCAGATGGAATCAGATCTGAACCTTAATCATAAGTTCATTCACTGGATCACCTTCAAACCATTCAAAACTTCTTGCATTACATTCTCCCCACAATAGCCCACCTTCTCCGAATTCTCCCCATCGACAAGTACCTGGAAAGAAGTCTAAAGATTCAACGAATGCATGCTTTAAAATACAAAGGAAAATCTTGAAAACATTAAAGAATGACACAAGATATGCTAAAAGTGATTTATTGACAAGAAAAGGGAAAATAGGCATTAAAGGTTGCAACAATATAAAGTAAATGGTCATGGAGATCTTTAAGTCAGCTAAAGCTCAAACACAAAATAAATAAATTGGAGATAGCATTAACCAGTATTCCGGTGAAGTTAAAAATATCTTTAAATAATTACGAAAAACCTAATGAAGTGAGCCACCAATATGCCCATTCAACCTTGGTAGCTCAGAATTAATCAAAAACCTAATTGATCTTCTATTGACATCATAAACACTCTGGTTAGTGTTCATTTGAGGCAGTCTAAGAACAGAAGACAAAATATTTCCCAGTTTATGGGGGAAACGGGAAAGAAAGGCAATGAAGTCCTTTTTTCTGTCTTAATTTTCTTAACTTTGTGACAGATATGTGAGGAGGTTCCTTCCAGTTTCCTCCCATCCATTCCCTTTTGTTCCCACAATAAATCCGGTAAAGATAACTACCTTCCGTTCCGAAATGAAATTTAGAACACAATGTTGAACTGACCATAACCAATAGTAAGGAGAAATATGCCGAATAACATTCTACTCTGCCCTTCGTTTCTCAGACAAACTTTACACGTCATCTTTCAATTTCCTTACCTTTATACAAATCTATCTGAAGGGAACCGATAATAAATATTGATTACAACTGAGATTCACGAATAGCCCATTTGGCAAAGGCTCCTCCCCCGGCGCTTCCCCAATGTCATGGTTTCGAATCCTCACTCCCCCTCCCCTTGCACTTAAAAAATATGTGATGTTGCGAATTACAAATAAAAGTTTTACGACTCTTCAAATGTGAAAACAATACACTTAGCATATACTCATATAGCATTAGTTTTACACCAAGAGAGTCAGTGTAAATATTGTAGATAAAATCTGAGATGTAGAATGTAAAATTCTGCAACAATAAAGAATTACATTTTAGCCTGGGATAACTATTTAGTCATCCACCAATATCGGTCATAGTATTAATGTAGTATTATACAAATGGCCAACACTTCAAAGCCACAACACTATTTAGTAGTCCTCTAAATATAGTGTTCAAAACATCTCACAGACCTGAAGAATTGTGTTTCAGCGATCTGTGCAGAAACAAATGATGATACTGACAGGTCCGAAGTTTGGTAACTACAGCTTCTTCAGTTAGACCATCCTCTGCAGAATATGTCTTCATGGTCTCTAGTACTGAGATTAGGCAATACCCCTTTGCAGAGCGAGACACTCCTAGGTAGAGACAATCAGCAGAACTAAACAACTTAAGCATTATGCAAAGAAATCAGTAAACCATGAGCTTTCTCTAAAAGCATTCTCTGGGATGGTTTAGCAATGATTAAAATCCTCTTACTCATACATACTAATATATTTAGCACATACCAACTACTGGCATTGGTTCTGGGAAATCAAAATCACGATCATCTTCAACAAGTCCAAAAACATACGGATTACCAGGATGTGCATGCCTGTGTACATTAAGAAATATGTTATGAGGAAGATTTGTATAATTAATTAAGCACAAATAACTCTAGTCATCAAACAAAGGAACTACAGGACACCTAAATTTAACAAAAAGGTGATCAGCATGTAATACCCGGATATAAAACGCTTTTTCCTAGCACGAGCTTGAGTTGGACCCTGCACTTCTTCTACTATGCACTGCATTAAACAGCCATTTCAAAAATCTAACATACACACATAACGTTTGTACGAAAGAAATATAACAAAAACATATAAATAATATTTAAAATCTGATTAATTTAAGAATAGATATATAATACAGTTTCACTTCCATCTAAATAATAATATCTAATGACTAACAAGTAATTTAAGTGCTTTAACTTTACATCATTCTCCTACTGTTGACATCAACTGAGCTCGAGTTTTTAAGTGAGGGATAATCTAGAAGGCTCGAACATAACTTCTAACAACAATAAAAATGAAACTACAGAAGCCAATGGTAGGTACCAGTCAGAAACTTAACTTTAATAAAGCATTTAGAAATAATAAAGTCAATGTGGACTGTAGAAAGTCTCTTGACATTATTTAGGAAAGACATTAATTATTAAACTGTCCAAATTTTAGATACAGCTACGTCGACACAACATAATTCATTAATAAATTAGTACATTGATATATTTTTATAGCAAAAGCAAAGCATTATAGTATTCACTTTTTGTTTAAAACTTGAAATCTTAAAATATAAAGCTATGTACCCGAAATAATTAATATTATTTGGAAATATAGATTTTGGTTTATATACCTTTATTCTTTCAATATAAAATAGATGAAATTTTAAAACCTTGCAAAGATATGGGCAGGGCCAAGAAATACCAGGAAGTACAAGCATATAACCTTTTTCGATAATAATATATATGTATGGTGAGGAAACAATGGGCACCATTATATACAAAAAGATCTATTAACAAAGGAGTACATTAGTGGTATAATAAACAGTCCAGGTACATTGCACGGTTCAGAGAAAAACAAAGGTGCATCGCCTTCTTCACGGTTTCTCCCCTCTCTTTCACCCCCTTTTTCTTCTTCTAACCTCTCTATTTTTCATCATCTCTTATGTGATCCCCTTGCAATTATGTAATCCCTACGCAACATCATGCAATATCCTACAGCAAGATGTGTTCATTTTTCAATAAAGAACTCTGTTGAATTATCTGCCGCTTTGTGTTAAATCAGCACCTTTAAGATGAAGTCCTAAATCGAGTAACACAACATGTCCATCTTCGTGCACTGGAAGAATCAGAACATCAATTTGTAGAGATACAAGCTCTTCATTAGCTTGCACAGCAAATTTGTTTTAAAAGCATTCTCACTTATATAATTAGTTTTAAGTTGGAAGTTATACTTCTTTAACATATGGATTCAAAAAGACATGTAGGTTTTGTCAACTTGGTGCACAAATAGTTGAATAAGTTTGCTTGATGCATCTTGGCCTTTACTATTTGCCATCAAATTGTTCATGTTCTATTCTAATTTATTCTATCTACCAAATATGGCACAAAAATCAGAAATCATCCGAATGAAATTATTTAAAGATATACCGAAGAAGCACAATGTAATCCAACAACTGGGAAAGAAAATTGAATCTTGAGTAGTACAGAATCTATACCAAAAAAAAAAAAACATGATCTTGTTGTCGTTGCAGGGTCTAAACAACCAAATAGTATGGGTGGTTGTGGTTTTGGGGTGGTAATTACATTACTTTTGAACGTGAATAGTGATAAGAGCCGTGCCTAATGGATAATATTTATTTTGGTTGGTTGCGGAAGATGAGAAAGGCTTGGTTTTTGCCTGTAAGAATAGCTGAGTGGCTAAATGTTGGGACTGTGATACCAATTTAATAAATGACAATGACCAGGTAGGGAAAGAGTTAAAAATAGGTAATAAAACTTACATGCACAATTGTAGGAAGAGTTAATTTCACTTTGCATCCCTTTGGTTTCAGCTTATTGCAGATTGCGTTATGAACTTTAATTATTTGCATTATGCATCCCTTTGGTTTCTATACCCTTACAATGATCACCCCTTGGCCGATTTTCCATCAATTTTGACCGTTAAGTAACGGTTGACTAGCGGTAAAATAGAGATATTACATATAAGATATTTAAATAATATATTAAAAATTCAAAAAAAATGCAAAAATATAAAGTAAAAATTATAATTTATATTTTATAGTGTGAGTATATATATATATATTCTTTAAATAATATTTTTATACAAATTTTATATAATTGTAAAAATATTATAAATATATCTAAAAATATAATTTGAGTTTAATATTTCAAAGATAGCAAAAATAAATAGAAAAGATAATATTTTTTTTAAAAAAAGGCATAAATCAGTTTAACTCTTAATTCAATTTAAGAAAAATTAGTTATAATATTTACTATTTATTTTGCAATTTTTTTGAATATTTTAATATATTATTCAAATATCTTATATATAACATCTTCATTCTACCCTTAGTTAACGGTCAAAATTAACGGAAAAGGGTGAAGGCCCAAAATAACCATATTTTAATAAGTACGGCCCAAAATACTCACCAGCATTTCAACTGGCCCAAAATATCCACCAGACACTCCACTTCCAGTGGAGTATCAGGCTGATACTCCAGTGGCAGAGGAGTATCCCACCAGACACTCCAGTTTCAGTGGAGTATCATACTCTTTGCCAGTGGAGTATCAGGCGGGTTACTCCTCTGTTAGTGGAGTATCAGGTGTGATACTCCTTTGCCGGTGGAGTATCAGGCATGATACTCAGTGGAGTATCAGGAAATAATTTTTACGTTTTCTAAATGTTTATTTAATAATTTTTAAAATTTAAGCGTGGACCCTATCTTTACAATTTTTAAAATTAAAATAGTTGAATTAAGGTCCACGTTTAAATTAGGGGCGCCTTTTATTCATTTTTTTAATATTTCTAAAACCCAAATTGAAAATTGTTGAACCCTAAAGTCAAAAAATTAAATTAGGGGTGTCTTTTATTCATTTTTGTAAATATTTTTAAAACCCAAATATATTGTTGAAACCTAAAATATAAAAAAACTTATAGAAATAAGGTTCACGCTTAAATTTTAAAATTGTTGAATTAAGATCCACACGACCCTAAATCGATATGTCTTTTATTCATTTTTTTAAATATTTCTAAAACCCAAGTGAGGAATTGTTGAACCCTAAAATATTAAAAATTGTAAAAATAGGATCCACAGTTAAATTTTAAAAATTATTAAATAAACATTTAAAATTTTAAAAAACGTAAAAATTTCCTGATACTCCACTGACAAAGGAGTATCCCGCCTGATACTCCACTGACAAAGGAGTATCCCGCCTGATACTCCACTGGAAATGACGTATCATCCCGATACTCTACTGTAGTGGAGTGTCTGGTGGGTATTTTGGGCCGCATATTTCAGAATGGGTATTTTGGGCCAAAGGAACTCCAAAAAGAGGTATTTTGGTCATTTTCTCTAACGAAAAATCGGTCGTCGGGTGATTATTGTAAGGGTATAGAAACCAAAGGGGTGCATAATGCATATAACTAAAGTTCTCAACCCAATCCGCAATAAGCTAAAACCGAAGGGATGCAAAGTGAAATTAACTCTTGCAGGAATACAAGTAAATAGTCAGATATTTATCACATCTTCCTCTGTTCAATGTAACAATTACTTGGAAAATGGATTGTTTTGCCACATGTAGCTCTCCCTTCTTACATAAACACGATCTGCCGATCTAAGTAAAGTGCATCTTTAAAAAGCTTATTTTGTGGTGACGATGAACAGAGCGTACAAATTGCAAGTACTGGTCAATAGTCTTACATAATTAATAATGAAGGAGCTAGGAATAAGATAGTTTGTCATTCAATAATGATTGGACTTTTGTTGACATCATTTTTCTCCTTTTTTTCTATTCTCTTCACTTTGTCGTACATGGGATGATAATAGGTCTACCTCCCATATTGAGTGTTATCTTATTCTTGTAGATAGTAGACTATATGCCTTTCAAAACATTTTTATTATACAACACAAAAAGTTTAGGTTTCAAACATTTCCAATTTGCATATGAATATACACATCAAAAAGCATGCAAAGCCATAATGCATTTCAGATACAATAAATAATTGACAAATAATATTAACAGCCATTAAAGTTATTGAACGTACAACTGAATATCCATTCCGCGTCAAGTCATCCAAAGTCTGACGTAGGTTCTGTAAAAAAAAATCAAGTAAAGGAAATAGGTAAACACCGAAACTCAAGGAAAAAACAAACATTAAAAATGTTCATCATTTTTAATTTAAGATGGAAAAAGTGATAAAGGAAGTCTACCTAATGACTGAAAATCATTATAAATGTTATTTAGAATTTAACTAAAAATCATTTCGCTACGAGAGAGAGGCAATAACAACATACACAACTGCGCCAATATTATTAATAAGGACAATATAGTGACAAAGATCGATCAAATCCTAGCTTGATAAAAAATCTTATATCTTCTTCCAAAGTAAAGACGATTCAACTAAGAGTGAAAGGTCAACCCTGTAGATCTATCCAGAAATAACTTCAAGTATATCATATTAAGTTAAAATTCTTAAACTGGGCCAACAGCTAACTCTATGTGACGTCGGACAACCAGAATTCCAAAATAGAGAAATACAAAGTCATTGTTTTTAAACTATTTTACAGAATACTCAATGACTTGAACGGAAACTTTACCATGACAGGGCAACCAGCTTTTGGGATACTGTCCGAACGCAAACCACCAAATGGATTCAGTCCCGCGTATTCTACAAGAATACAAGCATCAATGCCAATGGCTTCATAAAACTCACCCACCTGGATAGACAAAAAGCATTGATGCTTGAAAAAATATAATTTAATATAACTACAAGAATAATTGTTCAGGAAAAAGGGAATGTAAGATGTAAAGTATATATGTATAAGAAGTATAACATACCCTGCATAGCAAAATTTCACGAGGAAATCTAGACTTGAACTGCAACATCTCCCAGTTAATTGATCCTTCTTTAAGACTACATTAAGTATTAATTTTTATTTCAAATGTAAATTCTAAAGAGAAAAATATTTTAAGTACAAAGTTATATGAATAAGACATACACAAAAAACAATAATCCACATTATTAATACGACGTCGATCTTGAGGGGGTGGGGAAATGATGATAAGTCAGGATAATATTTGTTGCTAATAGAAACAAATTAGTTGTTGTAAATATAGTTTATCCATTCGCCTAACTACCTAAAGTTCTCGGAATATTCCAGGCAATACTTATCCCCGGAATTGTGGGCAATGCCGTTGTACTAGCATATATAAATAAATCCCACTTATGACGAAATATGCAAGTCGCAAGTACAAATTGGCACTATCTTTCGGATACTTTTCTACTCCTTTGCAATGGAGTATACTCAAGGAGCTATTAGAAGTTGCTCAAGCCAAAATGAAGTCATTTCTTGATGCTAAGAGAACTGAGAAGGAATTTATGGAAGGGGACTGGGTATATTTGAAACTGCAGCCTTATAGACGATTAACTGTGGCCATTAAAAAGTATTTGAAGTTGGCAGCCAAGTATTTTAGTCCTTTTAAAACACTTGAGAGAATTGGACCAGTCGCTTACAAGCTGGCATTACCGGAAACTTCAAGAGTACACCCTGTTTTTCATGTGTCTCAGTTGAACAGAGCTATCGGGCAGCATAACAGCAGTTACCACAAGTGACTGATCAAGGCACTTTCTTAAGGCCATTGAGACAATTGGACAGTAGTAGTAGTATCCTCAGGGACTACAAGATGTTCATAGAAATTGATCAATGGAGGGGGTGTAGTGTATATAAGGGAGGCGACTTGGGAGGATGCAGATTTACTCAACTCTACACTTCATGAGTTCTGCAACCACGAGGACATGGTTTAGTTGAATGGGGGAAGATTTTCGGGATCTGTATATTAAAAAGGTGCAGAGTATTAGTAAGAATAGTAAGAGGAAATAAGAGTATTGTTGTAAGGGGTATTCTAGTCTTTCCAGAGTTAGTTACTCGACAGCGTCTTTAAATAGCAGTTATAACTTCAATTTGCAGTTCATAATGATATGAAAATGGAACATTTCCACTCTCTCCCTCTTCTGTTTCTCTCTCTAAACTCTTATCTTTCTCTGCAAGCTTCTCAACTTTCTATCTGAATTTCTGCTCTCCTCTCCCTCTCTCTTTTACATTTCTGATCTAAATCTCTCTGTTTTTATCTCTAATTGTTTCTCTGCTATATCTGCATTATTTATCTTTTAATGTTCGAAAACTACAAAAACATTGTTAATTTCAGCTCAGTAACCTAGAGTTCGTTACAAGTTGTATCCGATACGAAGGTGCGTTGGGATATGTAGGTGTGTTAGGTAGCCAAAGTCTCTCTGCTTCCTAGGAGAAAATAGTATTTCCTAAGTTTCTACTTTTCTTGGTAGAAGTAGCAGTCACCTCCCTGTTTTCTCTCAATAATGTATAACTGATTTCTCCATTGTAAACACGGATATTCATAAATTCTGAGAATCCGATACAATGAAAACATTATATATTTCCGCTTTTTTCCCATGTCCCCGATCATTTAAGAAGTTTGGGAAAAAATAATTTTCAGTAAGGATACAGCATAAGTAATATTATTGAGGAGAACAGAACAAAGTATTCAATTAATTTCCACTTAGGATCCGAAATGTCACCTTCCATTTCTCAAGTTGACATCCAAACCCAACAAGTTGGAATATGTGAGCCTGCTAATCAGTTGGACACTAGAAGACTTCCTACACATCTGCATTCTCTGATTAATAAACATGACACTTAGAAATACTTATCAATCAAAAATAACAAATAACTAAATATCCAGTGAAACAACATGTGATTGTGCGGCATACTCGCCACATAAGCAACAAAACCAAGCAATTTAGAGTACCTCCTTCCACCACAAGATGTTAGAATAATCTTTTTCTTCTACGGAATTTCCTAATTCTTTGTGCTTTTTTACAGCTTTTGAGATTCCCCCCACGCGCTTACGCTCTTTCAAGGAACGAATCTGATTAAACTGCCTGATGCTTTTAAAAAGGTCAAAGAATACAGAAATATGATTGATAAGGACAAGTTGACAACAATGATCTCCTAAATTTTGCAATAGATAAGTTAGAGAAATAAGATAAAGTGAAGAAGTAACCATAATTGTGCAAAGTGAAGACCTAAGAGCAAGAAGTTGCAGCAAACAAAAGGAATGTACCATAAAACATCCATCATTTTTTAAATTCCATGGGCAAGATGTATCTCATGTAATAATTCTCTTGACATCAAAAATTCAGTTTCCCTTGCTCGTTACAAATTCTTAATAAGCCTCAAATCAATGAAAAAATATGGTTACTCATTCACAGGCATAAATAGGCGGAAAAATTTAACAGTAACAAATTAATATATGATTAAATATATATTTAACATCGTAATTAAGATGGTAACAAAGAATTATTAGATTCACAGTTCATCAATTACTTGCTAGACCTGTTATCTTTTGTGAGTAAACTTAAATAATTCTAGTGGTAATCAATTTATAAGTTATCCAATTTATGTCATGTCCTAGCTGAGATGGCAACACAAACTTATTACATAAATCAAATCCATGTTTGGTCCTGAGGCTATTCTTCACATTTCAAAGATAGATGATATATAATATTTCAACTGGAGTATGTGAAATGGAATACTGATTGGAGTACTATATGTCCTACAATATGTTTTGCAAGTATTCTAAAGCTGGACATAAACATATATTAATTCAATTAGCTCCATTTTAGAGTACTCTGTAGAAGATTTCAAAAACGTACATTTAAAAATGGAGTATTAACCGGAGTTTTATATGTCCTCCAATACGCGAAACATATTGCAGATTTGCTACATTTAGTACTGTATTTAATAATAGTGATTCACTGAACTTTTGCACTTTTGCCTATAAAATTAATCTGCAGGTGTATATATAGTGATATGAATTCCTTTTTGGTAATGTATTTGAATTTTCCCAGAAAATTCTTGCATTGTATAACACAAGAACAGTAATGAAAGAAAAAAACATATGCATTACTACATGAACTAAAAATATTATAACAAAAACATATAAAAATAAAGGCTTAGAAAGGCAAGTGCAATAAGCCTAAAAAAGCAAAAGCACAAATATAGCTCAAAGTACACAAATAGACACACACACACGCGAGAGAGAGAGAGAGAGAGAGAGAGAGAGAGATTACTTTAAGTAGGGAGAGGAGGCAAAATGGCGAATGTGAGGAGGAGAGAGTAGAAGAGCAAGAGAGCGCCATCGAGGGGCTAAAACGACGACGGATTTGGCGGTAGTCCAGTACATTTGCATATATTATATGTTGCGAATAAGAATGTAATACTAGAATATAAAACCCTTTGGTTTGGCTTGTTAATAGCAGTGGTGTGGTAATTATTTTAAAGGGCGATTAGGGTTTGTTTTTTAGAAGCGGAGCTCAGTAATCGATACTTCCCGCCACAAACAACACCCCTTTCCCTTTACTCACAGAGGAAGGGGGAATAATATCTATCTATCTATCAGCTAATAGTACTGTATCTATCTATGTAGTAGTAATTCTTTATACTACGGAATCAGGATTTGTCTCCAACTAGACATGAACCGTTCCTCTCTCCTTATAAGTACATAAACAAAAATGATATATGCATTAACAGAAAATCATCATATAACTAAGTTGCATGAATCAAATATATTAATATCAAAAATATATAATGATATTGTAGAAAGAATAGAACATAAAGAAAATTTTAAAATAACAATACCAGAAGAAATATTTATGAATTTTTATAATAGACCTATGTTTAAACCTAATAAAATAATACCAAGAATAGAAGGATCTAGGTTAAGCTTTGAAAAAATACCAAGAATATTAAGTTTTAGAGAACCAAAAATAGAAAAAAGATTAATAAGACAAAATAGTTTACCAAGAATGATGGACTTAATAAAAATAAATACTGATAGTTTAAAAATAAAAGTAATAATATTTGAT
>PHNY01300167.1:5650-28496 GCA_003724115.2 Anethum foeniculum
TAAAATATTTTTTGTAGGACATCGGAGCCTGAGGCTAAGCCATATCTTCTGATTGAGTTTGCTGAGTTCTTGGGTAGAAATGTGTATGTATCTTTTTCTTGCAAAGATATATGTATCTTGATCTGTTAATGCTTGCTCAACTCTGAACTCTCCTTCGTTGGCTTTTCTTCATGTGTGTATGGGGAAGGAGTGTATCTTGATGTTAAATTATGTTTAATTCAAAAGCATTTTGCAGATATGAGCTTGGCGCTGTATATTTGACGCTTGTTCAACAATTAAGCCTTCAGGATGTTCAGTCTATTCAGAAAGCAGTTGATCCAAGTCTTTTTATTCATCGGTTTGCAAATAGTAATTTATCTGCATCTTAACATTCTTAATGTAGTTAGAGATAAAAAATTTTGAACTCTTTCGGTTTTCCATTTGTCAGTTTGTTGTTAAATGTTCTACTTGCATTCCAATATTTAAGGTTAAAAGATATATTTGTTTAATCAATACCTGTATTGCATCTTTTGAATTTTGATTACTCTTGTGAAGGATGTCTTTGCCTATAGAGATTGTAATAGTGCATTACCATGAGAGAGCCCAAAGGTGGATAATGTTGGAGAACACAATCAAGATATTTTATATGTATCATTAGATACTTGAAGTATATCTACTTAAGAGAAAGTTGATGTATTTAGTATGTTATATATTTAAAATTTTGGAATAGCCCGAGAGTGTTTGAAGGCCTTAATCCTTATAATTTTGTTAGGCTTTTCAGATCCTATCTAGATATTTTATTCTCTCACATTTATTAGCTTATAGAATTAATTATTAAATTAAATGAGAATTTCTCTTTAGTAACCTAGCGTAGCTTCTCATCTCAGTATAATCACCTAGTTTTGTATATTATTTGTTTTTATCTTTAAGTATTCTTCTTTGCTAGTATGCTGCATCATGCTTCTGTCCAAATAGAACGTCTGTCACATGAAGAGGTTAAAAGTCTGATTGGTAATGTGTATTGCAGGGTTATTGGGACAGACCGATATCAATGTTGAAACGACTGCACTTAAAATTATTGCTAGCATGAAGCGTGACTGGATGCAGGTACTATCTGTTAATTCTTACATCATTACATGAGATGTTAAATCTGTAGCAAGTAGCTACTTCATCCGTTCTATCTTTCAGTTGATCTAATTAATATACTTTCAGACGGGAAGAAAACCAAGTGGTCTATGTGGGGCAGCATTATACATATCAGCGATTTCACATGGCTACAGCTATACCAAATCCCACATTGTAAGCATAATTCATTTCCATGGTTTGATGGACAAGTATGTCAGTCATTTAGTTTCTACATCCATATTGTTTGTTATTGATCTCCAGTATCAGAATTTGTTTAATATCGACAATAAGTTTAGAGTTTCTCTCGTAGTCCGCTACTAAGGTGCTTCCCCGTTTGAAATGTTGGTTCTGTCTCAGGTGAAAGTTGTACATATCTGTGAAGCAACATTGACAAAGCGGTTAATTGAGTTTGAAAATACAGAATCAGGGAGCCTGACGGTATGTTTGTTATACCTCACTAGTGTTTATGTCTCATGGAAAGTTGTTGATTGTATTTCAAAATTTATTTTTAGACATAAGTAATATCCGTTTCAGATTCTATTTTAACAGTAAATTAATTGAACAAAGCCCTGCAACTAGATCACAAGAAGACTTATTATCTGATAGCAGGTATTGTATACATGGGGTTTAAAGACATACTTTAGATATCATAAAAGCATAGTTAACAGATTGTTCTATCTCATTTATACATATTCATTGTGAAATCTCAAGTACAACGTAGTATTTACAAGATCTTTAACTAAACTTAAACGGGGCTCCTAGTAACTATACTTGTAGACTTTGGCCGAATTTAAATGGCTGAATAATACTTTAATTAGGCCCTGGCATTAACTATATCTGTTCCTCCTGATATACTCAAGTTTCGGACATTCAAGATGATCTACGCTCTCATGGATCTGCTGGAATTCAAAAACTCCTCGATCAAATATTGTTTTTTAAGAAAGAACTTTATGATGTGTTTGGTTAGATGAATGAAATTGGAGGGAATGGATCGAAATTTGAACTAAAAAATGGGTAAAAGTTTAAAATTTCTTTTCTTCCTCCATTCCGTTCCTAACCACCTAAGTTAGAGGTCAAACCTCCCAATTTAATAATGAATGCTTCATTCTCCACCATACCCTTTTTTTCACAATCTCTATTATTGAAAGTTTGCACTCCTTTTTTTCCTTTCAAGTCTTCCTTCCTACCTCAATTGTTTCCCTTTAGTTCTCATCCGTCCATGCCATCCTCCCCAACCAAACACAGCATCAATGTTTTCAAAAAACTCTTCAGAGCTATTCAGCCTTGATCCTCTGATTGCAGTATGTATGTCAAGTGGGATTGACCACTGTTAAAGCTTCTCAGATAACAGATTTTATTGAAACATTAACAAATTTTGTTGAATCCTGGGACCTCTTACTCTTCAGATGCAGCCACCGTTAGTATCCCCTTATCGTCATCTGCATTTGCTGTTTTGTAATATTTACTCTCTAGGAAACAACCTGAAGTTGTCGGTCTTGAACCAACATATTTGATATCTGCATATTTCATTCCTTGTGTTGGCCGTTGACCATTCTAAGAAGCTGGGCTTCTGTATCTACCTATATCTATCTGATTATTACCACTTGTAGCTCTATCTTTTTTTCCTCAATAAGCAGGTCTTGCTTTACAGCCATTTCTACTTTAACAATGTAACAAGACCCAAGTCTATATGAAGTTTTTACTTGAGCAACAATCTGTCACATATTGCTCATAAGTGCAGAGGTTTAGTTTGAATAAGCCGCTTCTGAAGTAGATTGAGAGACTATAGCCCATAAGGGCCATGCGGATAATGTCATCCCCACCGGCAAGCCAAATTGTAATCCCGAATTTATGTCTCATTCGGAGCGAGTATCAAACCCTTTCATTGATTATTGACTAATCTCTCTTCATCTTAGCTTGTTGAGCTTTATCGAACATGCTATACCTTAGGGTTTGATACTGTATTACCTTGTCCACTCCTCTTTGATCTTTACATGCAGCAGATGTCTGAGCACACTTACATTCTGCTTTCATTAAAGGTTCATCACAGTTTGAAATGACTTCAAGCAGCCTTTCACTCTCTTTATTAGGAAAGCATCATGAGGATATTGATCACATATTGGATTATTGGACATTCCTCGTAATCTGTTTTTACATCTTATCTCACGCTTTGTATCCAAGTTGGACCATTACTAAGCAGTGGATGCTCGTTGCTGCCTTCATACTCCAAAGTGAGCTTAGGAAACTTTCCAGTAACCTCTCCTTATACCCTTTAAACTGGTCAGGAAATTCTCTTACTACAGCAGTTCTGTTCATCTTCTTAAACTTCTTAAAGACTAATTCAAGATCTAAGGCATCAAAGCTAGCCAGAAATTTTTTCACAAAATTCATCCCAAGGTATCATTCTCTGAGGACCTAAATTTTAGAATCCTGTAAGTGATGCAGCTACTGTTGACATAGTAGCACACACATACCTTTGAGGCTTGAACCCTAGACCTCTTGTTTAGCAGGAAGACCAGGTTATGTACTTGGCGAATCCTTGCAGATAAATGATGCTTATTATTGAAGTTCTTTCTACTTCTACCAAATATAGACGAGTGAATATGAACTGTAACCAAGCTGAAGGTTCAGGTCCCAGATGTGAGAAATTAAATAAAAGCTGGAGAAAGTTGCTGGTACTCAAATCTCTGGTAGACTGGTACCAACTACATCAGGAATTGAGAGAGGCAGTGCAATTTTAAAGTACTATATGGAGAAATGGAGAAGTTAAAGAGTAGAGGCGATTAAAGAACAGAGTGGTTTGAAAGAATTACAAGATTGAACTTATTATTTAAGTTGAGATCAGCGTTTTTGTTAAACGCCTGCTATAGTCATTTTAAGAGGTAGGAGTAGTTACAACAAATACCATTTTAAAACTTGTGCAGTATGAGTTCTTAAAATAATAAGCAGAAGCAGTTATTAAATATTAGAAGTTGCAACAAACAGGGTCAATATGTACCAGTTTAAAAACAATACTATGTTTCTACTTTCTTGTTGGACCTTAGGTTCCAGGCAATGATAAGTTTTGAACTAACATTGCGAGCCCTTTCTTATAATGGTTTTGTGGTGCGAGTGTGATCACGTCCAGGGCTGAGCAAGAGAACCGAACTGAACCGGTAAAACCTGAAACAAACTTGAACTGAGAAACCAAACCTTAGTTTTGGAATTCAGCCAAATCTTTTACTAGACTATAGTCCCAAAATTCGGCTACCTTCTCTTCCGCTGGGCATTTGTCAGGTTGCCTTGCAATGTAAATTTGATCTCCAGCATCTTAGTTAATGTCCTGATTCTGGTGCCATGTCCATAGAACATGTGTTTCACCTAAATTCTACTTCTGAAGTTATGTGAACTTTGTAGATTCTAGCTGTAGTATTTTCTTTTCTTAGTTTTTATATTATATGTAACCGAGTCCGAAACCGAACCAACTGGTTCTGCTGTGGTTACGGTTTTCAATCTTTAAAACTGAAGATTTATGGTTCCGGTTTTGTTTTTATCCTGAAACCTAGTCAAACTGAACCACGCTTGCCCCTAATAGCGTCTTCTCCCTAGTAGCGTACTGTATCTGATGACGTTGGTATTTTGGAGCAGTTGTAGTTCTGTATCTTTTTGTTCCACTCTTTGAAAAGAAATACAGATTGATTGTATATGACCAAGTTTTATTCTTCATCTTCCTAATTCATATATTTTGCTTTGTGCACAGATTGACGAGTTCACCCAAAAAGCAGAAAAACTTGATGCAGAGCTTAAGTCATTGGGCCAAGCTACCGTCAGCATCAAATCCTCCGATGGAAGTGAAGTGCTTTGTAAGCACAAGGGTGAACCAACATTTGCTCATGGACTCTGCCGAGAATGCTATGCAGAAGTAACTCCTTGATTTTAATTTTCTTTGAGTAGAGTTCATTTTGTAGCACTATTATTCATGTTCTCTGATTGTTACAGTTTATGAATTTTTCTGGAGGACTGGATGGAGAATCAGAACCCCCAGCATTTCAGCGTGCACAGCAGGACAGAATGGAGAAAGAGTACGCTGAGAAAAATGTTGTCAACTCAAGTTGTGATATCATGGCTGTTGAAGGGCCAAACAGTAACTCTATAGAAGTACCTACCACAATTTTCTTTCTATCTCTTCAAGTTATTTAATAAAATTGCACAGGAAGATGACATGTTTATTGACATATTATCATTCTTGAAGTGATCTATTTATATGTGCATTGCCTGAATTGAATTATTGTGTTTAGTCTGCTGGGTCATCTAATTAAACATACTGACAAGCACAGACATTTTTTCTGATAGTAAAACACACTCATACACCCACCTTGTCTTTGACAAGATTCAAACCCTCGACATCCCATGGAGGGAGGGAGGGAGGGAGGGAGGGAGGGAGGGGAATACTGCTAGATCAAGAGGTCTTTGGTACACACGCACAAATGTACATGTATTTTTGCTCAATACTGAAGCACATCTACCATGTAGGAACCTGTTTCAAAATTGGTGTCAGGGGAACTGTTTTATGTTGGGCATTGGTACTTGGAAATGATAATTTTTTATGCTAAACAAGTATACGGGATATAATATGATTGTGAATTCAACATAATATCTTGAATTACGCATGATTTGGCAAGGAATGTGCTAATAACTGATGTTTTTTGTAAAGTTATTATACTGTAGTTCTACTCTATATCAATACTAAGGTGGTTCTTTTCCTCTTCTTTTCTCTCTTTCTCCTCCTTTTCTTCTCTTTTAACTTTTTGCATCCTATTTTCATGGCATGTGTTCTTTCATTTTTTCATAGTGTTAATGTCCCCTTTCTGTCTGATGGGATTAAGTGTCATGTCCGAGTGTGCGGGGAATGGGTACACCCATGTTGGTCCAAAAACTGAAAAGTTAAAGAGTAAGATTGTCTATAAGATGACATAATTATTAGGCTTTCTAAACGCTGTTGTTGAGTCTGTATATTATGTTTTACTGTTATTATTTGTTTGAGCTATACTTTCATAAGGTTTCTTTGTGGTTGTATTGTCTTCCTGAATTATGGTTGTAGATTCCTTTTTTCCTGATTGGCATGTAGTGTTACTTCTACCAATGTGACACATGAAAATATATATTCACATAGGATTTATCTATGAGTTCCATTTATCATTCAGTCTAGCTCGACAAAAGCAAATATATAGGTCTACCAGGTTTTGTGGTTCACTGCTGTTATTTACATAATGAACAATCAATGTGGGAAGCTTTCTATGTCAATTAGGAAAAACTCTTGCTTGCGCTCAAGTTCTGTTTTGAAATCACATGCTGTATCTGTTCTGTTTGGTTAAATACGGGTTTCTTATGTTCTTACTCATGATCAAACCAACTATCAGTAAGAAAAGCAATCTGAAAACCTTTAATTGAGTCAAGTTATCATCTATTATTCTATCATTCCTTAGGTTTTATGGTTCAGAGGACTTAATTCCTTCTGTAATTATTTTTTACTGATATGATTTTACTTTTATGTAGTCTGAGAAAAGATCAGAGATCCTGAAAGAAAGCAGAGATGAAAATCTGCAATTTACAGAGGATGATAATGCTGGTAACCTTCCTGTTTATCCCCACCAAGTATTATGATAATAAATGCCATTACATGTGCTATTTCACGGCCCCAGATGGGAACATGTTCTATGTGCTGATGTGCATAAGATGTTTCTTGAATATCTTGATTTCAGGGGTTTCTACCAAGCATGTGCCCATTGATGATACTGCTTTTAGCAAATTTCATGATGCTGATAATATGAATTGTAAATCACCCGAATCAGAAACCCTGTCCGATATTGAAGATGCCGAGGTTTGCAATTAATTCTCTTTACAACTAACTCTCAACCCCTGTGTTCTTCAGTTATTGTAGTGTATTCTCTTGAAGCAGTGTAATTTTTATGTAATGTACTGCTACGCTACTTGGACTTGGCTAGAAGTGTCCGACATGGACACGTGTCCAAGTATCGGAATGGCAACTTTTTTGAAAAAAATACATGTTTTTGGCCTAAATTAAGTGTCCATGTCCGATGGTCGAGTGTCCGACACGGGTACTTGTAAAATGAAGAATCCGAGTAACATAGATGTACTGTAACAATTGCATTTATAGTTCAAATGGAAGACCATGCAAGTAGAAGTAAAAAGAAGATGCAAACAATTTAACTTTAGATTCTCAAGTATAACTAAACAATCAAGAGATAGTGAAGGTGCTTCTTGTGCTATAAGAGGTCTAGAGTTTGATTTCACCTCTCCCATATACTCCAACATCTATAAATATGAAAAGGAAAAAAAAAAGGATGACAAACATAATTAGTTCTGATATCTATTGTATTACAAAAAAAAAGTAATTAAATTTGCAAATTGCGGATTCGAACTTCTCCTAGAAAAGTTTCCGGTGCGGTTGAAATATGAAATCTAGGAATATTTATCTGATATGCAAATGCTTCTGTCGAATTTCTATTTTGTGATGTCCTTCGATCGGTATTCCATAATATGTTAAACTTTTAAATTGGGATAAATATGGATACGATTACGAGAATTCATCATACCGTTTTCCCTCTTCCATTCTGCGAAACTTTCTTTCCATTTTAAGATGGTCTAGATTAAATTTCATGTTTATATGTTGGCCTAGTGACTTGTCTCTTTCATAGTTATCTTCAGATAAAATACTGCAACTTAAGAGATCTGCACATGGAATTAAGATTATGCAAATCACCCCTAAACCTAGAACTTTTTTTTTTCTGACAAGCCTAAACCTAGAACCTTGTGTATGAGAAAAGGATAGAGAAATTAAGAAAGTTTGTGATACAAAAATTGACTAATAGAGTTAATTTATGCCCCTTTCAGAAGTGTGTTTTGTTAGTATTGACTATTAAAATTAATCACATTGAGAAAAAAACAATATCTCTTTTGAACATGAAAAGAGAAAATTGTAGAGCTATCAACAGGACGCAAGTGTGAGATGAAAATACCATTTTTCATGAATGTGGGTTGCTGACAACTATATTTCTACTGTGATTAAATGTGAAATTCTAATTATGTTGGTAAAGGAATCAAAAAAGTAAATTGATATCTCGATTAAGCTCTCTATGAGAAAAAGGTGGGATTTCTACATGTGTGTGTGTGTGTGTCAATTTTTTTAAAATTATTCTCCCGTGCCACATCGCCTTTTTCATTGATCGGTACGCGGGGGCGTTAAAACCTGCAAAACTATGTTATAATGCTGACATCAGCAACTTTCAGTAGAGTAATTTTTTCTCCACTTACCAGGGAGTCCTTTGAGAGGTTGCGGTCCTTTCTCTTTGCAAGACTTTTAGCAGTTTACTTACCAAGACGTCATTCAAGTTAAGGTCAAGACTGACAGGCATAGATTAAAACTTACATAATGAAATAACAGGGGAATAGGGGATACTTTATTGTGTCAGTTATGTGACTTCACTAATTGTGGTATTTGCCTGTTTGTACCCTTTTATGATAGTATTTTACGATATGTTAAATGACATTGCAAATTTTAATTTCCAACTCAGTTACACTTCAATCCTTGTTTATTTTTTTGGTATCAAAATTATATCTGGATGGGCTCCATGGCCCATCATCTATTCTTAATTGAATTGTTTCTCACAGTTTGTCTTGTTTAGGTAGATAACTACATTCACACTGCGGAGGAGACGCAATACAAAAAGATCATCTGGGAAGAATTGAATAGAGAATATGTTGAGGTATTATGATTCAATTTTACCTTTTGCTTCAGCATTTTGCTTACGTTTTGATATTTGCATTGGACCCTTTTCACTTTAGCAGCAGAGTATAGACTAGCTAGTGACAAGTTGCATTAGTAGGGAACCAATCTTTCAGATAGTTTTGACACCAAAAGTGTCATTGTGCCTGATTGCGTCTAGGAAACTACGGGCATGGACTTACAGGTGAGAAGGCCCTCAGTAGGTGTCTATAAGCTACAGGCAGGACAAACTTAAGATTCAGTGTTCAACTGAACTTTTGTATCAATATGAGAATATCGCTGCTTACTAGCAATTTTAACCAAAAAAGGGAAACACTTGAATCATGCTTAAGCACTTGAGACCTATCACTCAGATAGACAAGGTGCTTTGTTTCTCTGGAGGAACAAGCTTGAATGACACAGTAAATGTGCAATATGGAATTGTAAATTATTTTCACGTAAAGTCAAAATTTGTATAAGATGATAACATTTTTGCAAGAGAACACAAGTCCCTCTTAATCATAGCATGTCTTATAGTCCATTTGGCCTGGTTTTTCCAGACTTGAGAAGAAGCTATTCCAGGCTTTTCAGTTATAAGCTGGGAAAGCTCATTTAGGAAAAGCTACAATTTGTAACATACGTGAAATGCAGCTTACCCAACTTATGAATTATATATATGTACCCAATTTTTTTAAAAAAAATAATTTTTGTTAATATTGTTTTGATTAGTAGCTCACATCTTATTTTATTTACCAGTCATACCACTTCTTTTTACAGCAGTTTCCTGCAGCAGGTTGTGGACAATAATGCCAAACTGGTTCTTAGAATGCTATGATCCCTAAACCTCATCCCACCAGTTTATCTTCCCAGCCTCCCTTTGTTATCAGATTCTTCCTGTCGCTCGCATATGTGAAGACCTTCCTATTCTAAACTCACAAGGATACAGGAAATTAATGAAAAACTAGCTTGCCATGCAACGAACCATTAATGCTAATATTCTCTTCTTACTTTTTATGTGAGTTTACTCTGTTGCCAGCCTAAAAATCTTCACAAAGTTCATCATTTGCTTCTTACAACATCTGATATCCTTTAACATCTTTAGTTTTCCCATAAACATATAATTTCTACAATGATCTTCTATAATGTTCCACTCCCATTTACATCTATTTTGTACAGACCAACTGATCTAGCTCTTCTATTTTCCTATTAATAGAAACTGTTGGTGGTCTTATTTATAATTTGTTCTTGTTTTTTTCCTTTCGCGGTAGAGTAGACAACTGTCCTTTTTGATTGGCTGGTTCCTGCACAATAATATATGTTACTTGTTACTGCCTTCCATAATAGTGTAAATTACTGCCTACTGGATGTTTAGGAACAATTAGCCAAGGAAGCTGCTGCAGCTGCTGCAAAGGAGGCTTATGAGGCACACTTGCGGAATTGTCCGGAGGACATGGAGGATGCTAGAAAGCTTGCTGCAGATGTTGCAGCAGCCATGGAACAATCGAAAAAGGTAACCTCCTGAATATAAATGTTATGTCATGAATGGTTTTGTATTTATCACATTCTTCTCCAGTTATACAACAGATAAAATATTAACTCTGTTTGAGATCCTTCAGGGATTTTGAAAGCCATGGGCATTTTATGGAAGTGGTTATACAAAAATTTTATATCTTTACTGTTTGATGATTGGTCCTTAAAAGTAAATAATTTGGAGATCTCCGGCATATCACATTTGCAACCAAAGGCAAATCATTGCACTTCAATTTTTGACCCAAACACAAGTAGTGAATAGTACCATAATAAAAATTATACAATAGCCCCCATAAAAGATAGAAGTATGGGAATGGAACTCTGAATTTCTTTTTCTTAAACAAGAGAGAGTACCACCTAACATCAAACATATAGTATTTACTTTTTGGTATGTCCAGCATAACATTTAAATTTGCATCGATCTGTACTTACAATTAGAGCTGGCAATTCGTTCGTTTCGTATGCTTTTGTGTCGTGTACTTTCGTGTTTCATGTCATGAATGCCAAACCCAAACCCGACCCGTTAAGGATTTGTTTCATTTCGTGTTCGTGTACCTTCATTTCGTGTACGTTTCGTGTCATGTTTCGTGTAATTTAGATTAAAAATAGAAATTAAAATTAAATAAATAAAATATTTAATTATAAGTTTTTACTAGTCGAGTATTAAGTCAATTAGTCATAAAGAATCAAGTGTTGTCAAGTCTTGTAAAATTTAAATTTAAAACTAATTTTGTATTTATCTTTTGTAAAAATTATATATATAATATTAGTTTAAAATATATATTCATATAATTTTAATAAATTTATTTATATATTTATTTGTTGTACTTCCGTTTCGTGTCGTGTACTCAAGGATAAACCCAAAACTGACACTAAATTCATTCGTGTAATTTCGTGTTCGTGTACCTAAAAGGTCAACCCAAACCCGTAATATTCGTGTTGTGTTTTCGTGTTGTGTACGAAACTGCCGGCTCTACTTACAATGATGCTATGCTACAATCGATATATGCTTCCATAAATTAATTGTGTTTTATTCGATAGAGTGATGTGTACCTCATTGAGAATTTCTTTGATCTGCCTCTGCACCTTGGTCCTGTAATTTTGGTTTAACCCAAGTGATCCTAGTGATTACTAAAGCGTAGGCGACAAACTTGTTCTACTATTGTTTAAAGTAACTTTTGTACGTACCATTTTTACAAATAATCATGTGGATTTGTTTACTCTTGCGTCTCAACTGTTATTATCATTACCATCAAACTTTGCTGAACTGCAATTGAATCTTGCACCCTATTTAATGTCTTTAGTGCCCGTTTGGGAACTAGGATTTCATTTGAAATTCTGGATTTGATCAAATAACATGTTTGGATAGGTGAAAGAATTTGGATTTGGATTTCATTTGAAATTCAAGACATTCAAATTTTAGTACAAATATGAGAATTTGAAATGACAACTCAAATCATGTCATTTGAAATCCATCATTTCAAATGAAATGCATGTTCCCAAACAAGGCATTAGGGTATTGATAAAGTTACAATTTTGGTTTCCATCTTACCTCTAAAAAGCTTTAGAGAATGCTATTCATCCACTAACAACCACCACTGGCAACATTCTTTTACATTGAATGTTCATTTGCAGGAAAGGCGACAAAAAAGAGCAGCAGAGGCTAAAAATGCAGCTCCTCCTCAAACTGCTGCGGAGGCAACACGCCAAATGATTCGTAAGAAGGTACTTTTTTACAGAAAATACTTGGTGGACTCATATTTTACTGAAGTTTCATTAATGTTTTATTTAGTATAATTATTTTGTACATGTTTACACATACCAAGTGCAAAGACTTGCAAGTAATAAACAAGGTTATTATGTTGCGAAGTTTAGAAGTCATCTCAAGTTGACGAGTTACCATAATATATATACACGCACGCACACACACATACTAGATTAGGTACCGGACGGATGCCCAGTTTATATTAAATATAAAAAAGTTATTTTAACATAATTTAGTTTAAATATATGTCAATAATGTGTTCATTCTATATAATCATGATAAGTAGAATAAAATTAAAAAATCAAATATAGTATTATACAATCATGAATATTCTTGATTACAATCTTTTATAAATTAGAAAAATATATAGTAATTTGATAAATATCTATGCAAATATAATAATTGAAGAAGAAATGAGGAGAGTGGATGAGAAATGAGTAGGAGAGAGAATTAGTGGATGTTATAAATTGAAGAAAGAGAGAGTAAAATAAATTAATGAGGTAAAAGTTGGTGGAAATTGACATCAGCAAATTTTAAGGAGTTTGACACATCAGCTCTAATGCTGTCAGCCAATTAAGGAGAGTTTTACCCATCAGCATCATCATGATGTCAACTGTCTTATGTTTTAGTTATATGTAGATATCATACATTTACAAATAGTTGGCCATTAATTATCTAACATGCAACAAAATAAAAGTTCAGTAGATAATGAAAAGAAGGCCCTATGGATTTCTTAAGGTGTTTACCCAGGACTCTTAGCAAACCTACTTAGTATTGAATTTCTATGCATTTTCATTTTCATTCAATGTATTTATAAATATAAGAAGAAAATTGACAGTGCGTAATATCATAAACCAGTCCTTAGGTAATTGCCTACGGGTATGCCTACTGCTTACACTTGGGGCGGTACAATTACTCCTTCTAAGCATGATCAGATAGTTTTTTTTTTTTTTTTTGGTGTTCTACAATATATCAAATTTAATCATTGTTACTGTTGTAACATAAATCCATTTGACACATACAAATGTAATATATATAATAATTGGAACTGAAGAAAAGACCAGGAAGTGAACTGAAGAAAATAAAATGGGAAGTTGCTAAGGGACTGTAGCTTTGTTCTGCAAGAGACAAACTTAAGAAGAAAGTATCCGGCTGAGGGTTGCTTCTTTCTAATCAGCACAGAGAAGCTCCACTTTTTTGTCAAATCATGGTAATCAATAAAAGATATCATATATCACGATTAGGGACTCCAGTAAATTTTACTCATAGATGACATCTTGAGTTGGTTGCAAACCAGGTATCTTCAGGCTTTTGTTTTCCCTTCGACCCACTTATCACCGCTGGTTTAATATCCGCGCCTGTATTCTTTTTCTTTTTTTGAAAGTCCCTATACCTACCTAGCGGGTACTTCACAATACCCTACTCTTCCTATTTACATATCTCTACAAGTGATAACCCTGTGGTTGTTTTAACTCTTTTCTGAGTATTATTGACTACAACAGAATATTGGTAAAACGTATACAACTTTCAAACTTCAATTTTAGGCATTATATGCCAAATTGTTATAAAACATTTAAATAATTCAACTTTGAAATACATATAAACTATTTACGCAAAATTACAGACAGGCCCGTGGAATATTAATAAGGCCTGTCAATCCCCCATATACTCCAGGAGCTAAATTATTGTGCTTCATCCCTAGATCATCCCTATATCAACTGAGGCGAGTACGAATGGAGAGGAGTGAAGCTGTCCAGTTCAGGAAGAATTCCCCTTTTGTCCCGTCCCATTGCAAAGCCTACCTATACTACATAGAGCACTATAATTGGCCCAATAAGGATCCCTTTTATTACTGCTTCAAATTTTGCCCCCTGCATTATTTGGTTGGATCTTTTGCATTAGCATCCGATTGATGCAGTAACCACTATATAATCTTTACGCCAAGTTAAATCCCCAAATTGGATTAATAAATCAAAATTCAGGAAAACAATGTTTGTTTATATCAAGCATAACTGATGATCTGTCTATCGAAAGTGTATATAATGATAGCAAAACACTGATGGACGAAGCCTAGACCAAGCTAAATAAATAAAACCAACATCTAATAAAACCCGGTCCGATAATAAAAATGGCTGAGCTATAGTTCATGGGACTGATCCGTATCAATTATACAGCACATTGTAGTAACTTCTAGTTTCAATACATCCAAGGTCTTGTCTGTCTAAATAATGAGATACACTTAAGGTTAGAGCATCCCCAGCATTGGGATAACTGGGGCCTGGGGACTGCCAAAATTGATCTGTCCCTCCTTCCACGCGTTGGAGTGAATGCAAAAAACAGGTCAAGGGACGTAACTTGTCCCTGGGACACTTCGTCCAAAAAGTGATGTACACCCTTCTTTTTCTTTTTTTATTGTCTCACACTTCTTTTTTGTTTAGTTTTACTTCTTTTACTTTCTTAACATATTATACATGAAAGTGGCCAAAAGTAAATGTCCCAGTGCCTTGTAGTTTAGTGACCATAGCCACTTGAGGCTTACTTGGCATGCTAGTGGGGTCAAAAAAAGAGGTAAATGACCCCTTCCCCTTGCACTGTGGATGCTCTTATGGTCTGTTGTAGAATTCACATGTCTTAATTAGTTTCTTACTGATATTATGAACAATATATCTAAACTTAGAAAGTAAACCTAGCTTTTGTGTGTGTTGTGCTAGTTCGGTGTGTTACGAGATTAGTTGTATTTTTGTTGCGAATATCCTATAATGCACTCTCCTGTTGACAGCTATGATACTTAAATTTTGTATTGTGATTTCTTTGTGCAGAGGCTTGCATCAAAAATCAACTATGATGTGTTGGACGAGCTTTTTAATGACTCTGTATGTTCATTTTTTTTCAAATTTGCATTCTTTAATTGTATTCCTTTTTGACTTAATATCTGGGGGACCCTTCCATGGCTAATATTTATAATGACTCTTTCGTGTACAGTATGAGTTTTATCACCTGTGGATCCTTTGTTTATTGTAAACTTTACTTGTCCCAACAGCTCTCTCCAGATAACAAGAAAAGCCGTCCTAATGATGAGGTGGACAACAGTGGAACTGAATACTTGAAGAAAAATATAAAGCAAAATGACTCTGAACCAGGTCCAGAAACCGAGTATGAAGGCGGAGCAGAGGAATTTTCTGAGGACTTGCATTATGATAATGTAGAAGAAGACTACACAGATAATTATGGATATGATGATGATTTTTTTTAAATGATTGAGATGCCTATTCTTTGGACTACAAAAACATGGAAGAAATAGATAGATGGCGAAGTGGCCAGATCTTAATTTTCTATGGTTCCTATGTAGCATAGTTCACTCGAAATTCATAATACTACAGGAAAAGAATAATAAATGCATCAGCTGAGATGTTTTTTTTTTCAATGTTAGTCAGATTTTAGGGTGTAAGATGACTGAAACTAATTATAATTGTTTTATGTGGCCTTAATCTCTGTATGTGAAAGCACTGTAATGAATACGATAATTTATTTATTTAATTAAATATGGTTATTTGTTTTGAATCACATTATTACTAAGCAATAAGATTGGGTTTTATATTTTCTTTTTCTTAATGTACGAGTGTGGATTTGAACACTGATTATGATGATATAGATGCTAGTAGACGTGCATGTGTTCTTGCTAAGCATTATTAAGTGTGCTTTAAACTTGAGAGGGTTTCAATGTGATTCTTTAGTGGAATCATTTATGCACTCTACCTGAAATAGCTTGCACTGTTTTAACTGACAAGTTGCGAGAAAGGAACTATATTTTAAATGCACCGACAATTTTTCGAACTTTTACGTCCGGGATTCATTTAAAATTTTAAAAGATCGGAAGTGAATTATTTGGTCCAGTATAATCACTAGAATATATTGTCCATCCTTAAATTTGTATTCTAAGAAAACCATATTTCTTTAATGCATCAGCTCATTAACTTGAAAAAAGCCAAATAGATAGAGTAGCATTTCTCCAAAACATATTTACGCGTGAGTAATGCTACTTATCTTAAATTTGTTTTCAAAAAAAATTTCCGGACATGATATTGCTGTAAATGTAAGAAAGTCCGTTTTATTATAATCAATTACAATTAAATCTTGATAAATGAATACACCCAGAATCGGAAATTTGTTTCATTTATATCACAAGATTATTTATTTAATTGAGATTAAAAATACATTGTCTTTATTATGTTGGAACCGGAAAAAATTATTTATTTCATAAAAATATTCATTTATCAAACATTCGTTATAAAATTCTACCGTAAAATGATACATATGTTATTTGAAAAAAATATAGAACGAATTTAGGGTATATATCGTTTCCTTTACGTATACAACGGCCTTAAATGTGAATGCACACAATTATTATAGAACTACAAGATGAGCGTAAAAGCAGGGGATGTCACTGGCCTCAAAAGCCCCTACCCATTTGTTTAATTTTCACTTGCAAAACTTTGATTAAAACAAACTCTGTGAATGGCCCTCCCTCCTTTTCCTACTACAATGCTCTGCCTTGAGTTACTTTCTTTACTTGTTTCCACATTTACCCCATTTTCATTTTCACTTTCTTCTTTTTCTTGAGTTTCCTTTCTACATTCTTTTGTGGCCTTTTTCAAATTTTTATCTATTTTGATTCCATTTTGGCATGTGGGTTCCTCTGTTTTCTTGTAAAATGCAGGGTCATCATCATGTACTCGGAATTATTCATGCTTGTGCATTATTTGTTTTTGCATTAAGAACAAAAAACACAGCCGTCTTTTTGTTGTGAATATATCTACATGCATGCATTGAGGTAACTAGCTGTTTTCTTTGGTTCTGAGGTTGTGTTTTGTGCACATGTTGTGTTTATTGTTGGAGCTGAATTGGTGGAGTTGGGAGTAATGATGATGGCTCCGGGCGGCACGGATGTGATGCCACAATGTGCCTCATTTGATGATGGCTGCAGTAAGGATGGTGTGTATTCTGTGGATGTTGATGATTGTGAGGAGTTGAAGAGTTCGTGTCAAGGGAAGGCTGGCAAGCCTCCGAGAAATGATCTGCCTACTATGCGACATTGCATAAGCCAAGCAATGTTGGCTGGCAATTCTGAGTTGGTATGTAAATGCTCCTTAAACTATGTACAACTTACTCGTTAAATTTGGACTAATCATTCTTTGTGCGTCGAGTTTCAGGAAAATTCTGCTGAAATTGGAATGAAGTCACCACCAGCTGAGAACGCAGAGTTTATACCTGTACTTCGATCAGGAAGCTGCTCTGAGATAGGTCCAAAACCATACATGGAGGATGAGTACATTTGTGTGGACGATCTTCATGAGCATCTTGATGGAGCTCCAAACTTCCCTTCTCCAGGCGCTTTCTATGGGGTAGCGAGCTTAAACTCCGTCAATCCATTGATTCATTTGACGGATCAACTCTTGTAATGAAGAGACAACTTAATAGATCAGAATCATTGTTCTTGTATGATTGGAGCAGCCCCTATTAGGCTGCATTTAGAAATGCCACAATAAGTAGCATATAGAATAGCAGTCCAAGCTAACAATTTTACTTCACTAGTTTTATTGGTTCTGTCATTCTATTAATATGTTTTCTTGCCGTGTTATTTCAGGTGTTTGATGGGCACGGTGGTGTCGATGCTGCATCGTACACTAGCAAGAACATCCTTGACTTCATCGTTGATGATTCACACTTCCCAATGGCGGTGAAAGTTGCTGTTAGGAATGCCTTTGTAAAGGCTGATCACGCATTAGCAGATAGTAAATCTCTTGATCATTCCTCAGGCACCACAGCACTGACTGCCCTTGTATTGGGAAGGTGAGGAACTAAGATTGACACATTTTTTGTACTATAATGCATTATATTTTCATTCCTTTACTTTTTTGTTAAGGAATCAGTTATGCTAAAACCTTTGTTAAGAAATCAGTTACGCTAAAACCTTCAGGTGTTAGAGAGAGGCCTTTTTCAGGATGTTATATTAATATTTTAATACTCCCCTCTTATATTAATATTGTAACATTCCTTCTCACTCGAGAGCCCATTTTTGGATCGAAGGGCGGATCACGGGCGCCCATCTTTAGGGCTTAACTTTGCGTTTCGTGTCCACGATAAATTGTGAGAATATCGGGGGTGGCTGGGAGTCGAACCTGAGTCCTCCCACCGGCCTGAACTCTAATACCATGTTATATTCTAACAATTTTAATATATTGGAAATTCGGCTTACTCCAGGAACATGTTGATTGCTAATGCTGGAGACTCGAGAGCTGTACTAGGAAAACGAGGAAGAGCAGTTGAACTGTCCAAGGACCATAAACCTAACTGCACCTCTGAAAAACTAAGAATAGAGAAGTTGGGAGGAGTAATTTACGATGGATATCTGAACGGACAGCTATCCGTTGCTCGTGCTCTTGGCGACTGGCACATGAAAGGTCCTAAAGGTTCACCCTGCCCCTTGAGCTCTGAACCAGAAATGGAAGAAATTGTCTTAACAAAGGAAGACGAATTCTTAATAATTGGTTGTGATGGTCTTTGGGATGTAATGAGCAGCCAGTACGCTGTAACTGTTGTAAGAAAGGAGCTCATGATGCACAATGATCCTGAAAAGTGCTCAAGAGTGCTTGTTAGAGAGGCACTAAAGCGAAACTCCTGTGATAATTTGACAGTCGTCGTCGTCTGTTTTTCATCAGACCCTCCCCCGAAAATTGAGGTTCCCAGATCTCAAAGGCGGAGGAGTATATCAGCTGAAGGCCTGGATCTTCTAAAGGGTTGCCTCGAGTACTGACGGATAATACAAGTACTAGGATATTCTGAGGTCTGCCAACTGTATCTACGTAATACTGTTTTGACCATTCTGTACATTTTTAGTTCCTACCTGTCTTTGAAATTTTGGATCTTTACTTCTTTCTACTTTTGTTATGAGAAATCTGTACAGATTATAGTTTTTGTACTTTTAGTGCATGAAATATTGGTTAAACTCCATATAATAATTGCATAAAAAAATAGAATTATGGCTTTCCTGTATTTGTCTCAACTCTCTTATGAAATGACGCAAAATATTATTCACTCAGATCCTAGATTAGGCAATTCATCCGGTAGCTATTCCAGTATTATCTCTTCCAACCGTGATCTCTGCTACATTTAGAGATCAAGTTCCTACACGAAGATCCTTTGGCTGGGTATAAATAAGTTCCTATAGTGTAAAACAGGAAACAAACAGCAGATCAAAAAACAAGAATTCAGACCTTGGCAAGTTCTAACCTGTCACTGGAACAAGAGTATTAGAAGCAACTCAGACATTCTACGACCACTTCTGCAAATCACCATTCTTAATAGAATACATTTGGCACTGGGATTTTATGAGAAGCTGCAAGGCTGAGTTAATGTTTTACAATAAGTAGCCACCTTTGTTCATATTAACTATTATCCCGAATGTGGTATTGATAGGCACACATGACAGTAAAAATTTGCTGAAACTCAAAATTATAATAGTTCACAGAAACAAATGTGCGAAGATTTTATATATACATCTGAAAATTCTGAACAATTTATACTTTATATTAAATTCAAATCAAGGTGAAGAGCAGAAGAAAGAGAAGTTTTTTCCCTAATTCAAGATATAACAAGGTAATCATGACATTAATCTTCAATAGGTAGTAGTCCTGTGTTCATTCTCTCTGAATCCACAACTCTAATTCAGTCTTTAATTATTTACGCTTGATAAAATATTTGCAATAGATTCATCGAGCTTTCTTCAAATTCAATTCAAAAAGTCAGTCTTAGAGTCCTAGTTATATCAAAAATACTAGACACTAGTTTTAGTGTTTTACCCTGCTTTTCTCCAATTTAATTTCCATAAGCAATTAAAAAAATTGAATTCTGAAATTCAACTACAAAGATAATTAAATCTCATGTTTGACACTCATTTCTAGTCAAATTATGTCCCAAATAAACATATTTGAATCATGATATTCACCTGAGATATAAGTGTCCGTATATAAATCATTCTCGGTCCAGATCAAATGCATAATTTTAACAATCCAAAAATGACAAAAAAGTAAAAGTTTTAAGAAATGTACGATAGCTTTTTTGAAGAGACAATTGGGGTGAAACCATACTAGCAAATTGTAAAGTAATAAATTAAAAAACAAACAAGGATTTACTTTAATTATAGCAGTCAATTAAAGGCCTTGCAAGTTATATATTTGGATCAAAACAAAATTTTGTTTTATAAGACAAGTATTATTGAAATAATGACATGTATTTAACTTACATTGCACCTGAGAGAAGCTGCATACATTGCACCTGAGAGAAGCAATAGTCACGGCTGTTAATCTAGCTAGAATTCTACCGAGAATTGACACACGGCTACTGTATATTATCCAAGCTAATCACCTCAGCGTCTCCTATGTCGGTGAAGTTTTGATATAAGATGGCCATACTTACCCTTTTCCACCATAGTTCTTATAACCTTGTGAGCTTCAGAAAGCTTTCCAGCATTTCTTAAACATCTAACTAAGGTATTATACACAAGAAAATTTGGACTACATCCCCTAATTTCCATTTCTTCTAGGATATGAAAGGCATCCTTAAACCTCCTTGCCATACAAAGCCCACGTATTATAGCATTGTATGTATAGACATTGGGGACCTGTCCATTATTAATCATCTCCTTGTACAGTTCCTCGGCTGAAGCCAAATCTCCTGCAACAATAACACCTGTAATCATGACGGTGTAACAAACAACATCAGGCATACATCCATATCTCTTCATTTCACCAAAAAAATACTTGCAGGCATCCAAATTTCCTGCACGACTTAGCCCGTCTAATAATGTGGTAAGGTGAAGAACAGTTGGCTCAATACCAACTTCCTTCATGTGATTCAAAAGATTATATGCTGCTTCTGGTTTGTCAGATCTCCCAAGCACATGAAGAATAATGTTGTATGTATGAAAATCTGGAGAAAGCCCATTACTGGCCATTTCCTCCAGTAACCTATGAAAGTCATCAAACTTCCCCAGCCTATATTTCGCAGACATAAGAACATTGTAAGTTAATATATCAGGAAGATGACCTTCAACTATCATTTGCTGATACACCCATTCGATCAAAGTGTACTGATTTACTGTGAGAAGGGAGCATAATATTGCATTAAAGGAATGTTTAAACGGCCTAAAATAAAAATTCTTTGATCTAATAAATCTCTCTACAGCTTTCCTAGCTAAGCCTGCCCGACTACTAGTACAAATTACTATGTTAAATGTACGTGCAGTAGTTGGACATCCTCTCTCAATCATCTCATCAACTAATTTCCACATTGCCTTCAATTCATTGGATTCTGCAAAAATCCTCATCATCAGATGGTACGCATATACTGTATGACTATAATTCTCTCGTTGACTAGACCATCTAAAGAACAAATATCCCAGTCTGGCATTCCTAGTCCTATTTGCATCACTAATATTAGTCAAAATCCTAAACAAAACTTCCCTCACAAGAACTTCCGAAACCCGTAACTCCATATCATCCAAAGCTTCTTTCGCATCAAACGTTGGATCATCTCGAAAAAGAACCTCAAGGGCCCTCCGAGCATCACACTTTGCTTGCTCAAACACCCTCCTCCCCGAAGGAAAAACCGGTTCTTCATCCAAACCCAAACCAAAATCCCAACTTTTTCCACCAACATTCAAATGCTCCTCAACGCGTCTAAACCCATCACACAATCCATCACTATTAGTACTAAAACCACTTAAAGAACGCGAAATTCCGCAAAAAAGATAAAAACTTTGCACAACCCTTTTCCCAAAAAGTGCCACAGTGAACATGGCATGAGTCAATCAAGAAGTAAATCACACCCATTTTGTCTAAAACTCATCAAAATCCAATCTTTAACCACATTACACAAAACCCATCAAACCACAATCACTCAACACTCATAAAACCAAATTAAGACCCTTAAATATGTCTATATGAATCAAAATGAGCTGAAATAAAAACCCAAATCAGCTTAAAACAAGCTAATTAACCAGTGTGTGTACATATAATATAGATACAGCAATCAAAAGGGTTTAAGAAAATGCAAGAACCAAGTGAATTACCTGAATAAAAACACAAGGCATGTAGCATCAAAATTCAAAACCCACCAAGAATGTAGCTAGTATATGTATGTATCTCTGTATGTATTGTTTATAATTTTGGAAAGGGGTTATGTGAGTGAAAGATCTAAGAACATCCGGCGGTTCTTGACGAGAGTTGAAACGGTTTGGACTGTAAAATGAGGCCCAATGGATTATCATCAGATGGTACGATCCACCTGTTACTAACTTCCCCTCTCCAGTAAAGCCCAACTTATATAGAATCCCTACTAATAGTAATAAAGTAATTGAGGTAAAATGAAATGTATTTCTATACGAAATTAAAAAAAAAAAATTAGTACCTCCGTCCCCCTGAGTAGTATACATTGGGGGACGGGGGCTCGGCACGCATTTTAACGCTCATTTATAACATAGCTTCATAAATAATTTTAAAAGTTTCTTTTTCTAAATAAAAGTATAACACTTGAAGTTTAATTCAGAAAAAGAAAATTTTAAAAATGAATTACGGAAGTATACTTTATATTCACCTTAAAATGCGTGTCGAACTTTGAAAAAA
>PHNY01300167.1:28509-46649 GCA_003724115.2 Anethum foeniculum
TAGGGAGTATGATTTTTCTAAGGCTTCTTATGCTGAGAGTTTTGTTTTGGAGCAGAATATATATTCCGCTAATATTTTTTCGTCTTTGCACTAAAAATATAGTTAGAATAACGTCACTAAAATATTACGTCTTCGGTACCATTCAATTTTTTACAAATTTCTTTTTTAAAATTTTTTACATTTCAAAAGTTGTATTTGGGTATTTAAAAGGGAAAGTTAGTAAATGTATTCAAACTTGGCAAGCGAAACCAATGTCTCAGACCGGTAAGACAGTGTTGATCAGGAATGTGGCTGAAGCTATTTCATCATGTAGCATATCTTGTTTTCTCCTTCCCAAATATCTCTATCAGGAGCTTGAATAGATGTTTAGTAATTACTGGTGGAAATCTGGAAAAAGTGATAATCAGAAGTTTGTAACATCCCACATTGATAAGAATAAGAGTATTGGGGTCTTTATAGATACAAGTCAACAACTAATGTATACCAAATCACTAGCTTTTTCGGACTGACCTGTGGTGGGTTGTTGGGTCCAGTATACATTCAGTTATAGGCTTGGATGTTGTAAAAGGTATCAGAACTCTACCCGGCCGGAAGTGCAGAGGCATTGCCAGGGTTCCGTATGTGTGTTTGTGGGTTCGACGAGGACGTCGACCCTATAAGAGGGGGTATTTGTAACATCCAACATCGATAAGAATAAGAGTATTTGGGGCCTTTATAGATACTAGTCAACAACCAATGTATACCAAATCGCTAGCTTTTTCGAACTGACCTGTGGTGGGTTGTTGGGTCCGATATGCATTCGGTTATGGGCTTGGATGTTATATATGAACTGGTTGTCCTGAAATAATATGAGTCTATCTAAGTGAAAAGGAGAGATAGGGTTTAGGAATCTATATGAATTTAATATTACTTTACTTGGTAAGCATATCTGGAACTTCATGAGTAACCAGACTCACTGGTTACTAGAGTGTTCAGAGAAATATATTTTCCTAACACTCATGTTTTGAAAGCCAGTAAAGTTGAAGGTTCTAGTTTTTTGTGGTCAGGTATATGGTCTGCCAAAGAGGAATTAGTCAAAGGTTTTAGATCGGTTCTTGGAAGTAGGAATGATATTGTTGTTACTAAAGATCCTTGGCTGAGAAGCAAAATGAATTTCAAGGTAGAACAAAATTCTTTGTATGATGTTAAGAATGAAGTGGTATCCAGCTTATTTGTACCCAATGAGAAAGAATGGAATGTCTTTGGTTCATAACCAGTTTCTTGATGAGGATGCTAATGTAATTCTGGCACTACCATTTACATCTATTAGATGCTTTTAGAGTGCTCCTTGAAGATATTGTCCTTTGATTCATTTTACCAAACCAATGGTTCCGAAATCAAGTAAATTAGACTTCATGCTAGACAAATTTGGATTGATATTAGTTTTGCTTGTCATATCCACTTATTAAAGAACAGAGATTTCAATGTGTTATTATTCCATCAGTTTAAGGTGCACTTGGAGATTTTAACATTCAATTGCATCACTTTTAAGTGCACTTGGAACTCTTATATTGTCTTTTTAGCAAAAAAATAGGTTCACCAATCCTTCTAATCCTTAATATTAAATGACTTCCTTAGAAAAAGTGCTTAAAAGTGGTGAGGAAGATATGGACTCTCCTGAAAATGGAGGTGATATGTAAAAAAAAGAAGTTATAAAAAGAGGAGTACTCGATGTTACTATAATATCTGCCGACGACTTGGCACCATCAGATGTAATGGGAAATGATGACCCCTATGCCGTGATGTCCATGAAGAAAACAAAGGCAAAAAACAAGACGAGGGCACTTCTATGTCTAAATCCATGAACAAAACAAAGGCAAAAAACAAGACGAGGGCACTTCTATGTCTAAACAACTAATAGACATATTGTAATTACTTTCAAATGACCTTAACATATTATGCAACATTTAGGAAAAATTTTATGGAGCTTCATTTTAGCAATGTAATATTAAAATTTTTACCTCTGCAGTGCCGATATGGTATTCTCCATAGAGACTAAGGTATGAGAAATACAAACAATGGACCCGCTAATTATCACATCACGAAAAGAACTCTAAAGTCCTGCAGTAGTAGCTCTCAAATCAATAATCTTCTTGATTATTTCAAAAGATTGACGATCTTCTTCAGTTGTAATTGGGAAAAACACTGCCGTGAGGGAGATTGGCAAGAGCTGGTCAAGAGAATCCTGACTTGCCAATGTAACAAGCTGTGATGCAAACGTTCAATCCTTAAATGATATTGCTTGAAGAAAATTATGTTCCCTCTCAGACATGGTATAAGCAAACACTGTAATGACAGTTTGAAATTTGATTAGAAGCTATATAACATTCAATAAATTCACAAGATTGAGCAATATAATTAATATGAATCTAACATTCTTGAAATTTAATTTAAAATAATGTTGAGTACTATGAACAAATTGATCTCAACCAAGAAAACCATGGTTATTGCTGAAAGTAAAATTATCAGTTCGACTTAATTACAGTAAAATTCTCAATCTCGACATATTACAGACTACTACATGAATACATTAATACTATGATATGAATATACCATACTAATTCCTTATGTATGGATGATGAGATCCCATTGATAAAGCCAATTTCAATAAACTTATTGGAGGGTCCCATTGGCGTGCATACAGTTGAAATTGAACCAACGAATTCGCCAATTATGAGTTGACACTTTAACAATTCAGCCATGGATGCTTAGCGGGGATCCACCAATTTGAATGTTAAAATTCTTAAGATTTCAGTAGGTCATTTATCTATTTTATATCCTTTATCAATTGTATGAAATCAATAGTTTTGAACTTACCTTGGAAAACTTTTTAAGTTGTTGTTAGATTCTTTTTTCTTTCCTCTATATTAGATCCCAAATTTTCTTATACCGGTCCAATCAATCAAATCCTTAATGGGTAGCCAAATTTAAACTCTCAAGTTTTACATATGATCTGGGAAAAAGTACATGTGGAAACACAACTCAGCTAGAGGGAGAGGAAGGCTAGGGAGACAAAGCTGAGCTGACATTCCATGTTGTTGATAGGCCAATGATGGGCGGTGGAATATACAATGTGAATACCCTATATAATATTCCTATAAACCGTTAGCATGAGAAATAGCACTTGAGACCATTTTGCAGGATGAGATAATCTTAAGTCCTGTATTTGTATTTCATTTTTATTTGAGACTTATTTCATTTTGATGTAAACGGTATATGTAAGCCTATGACACTAATGTGGATCCTTATCCCGATGTTAAACCATTTTCTCTTATATCTCTATTTTGTTATTTTCAAGAGTAAATCTGAGTGACTCTCTTCATAATTGCCCTTCTGTATATAGGCTAGTTCTTGGAGATTACTTAATCAACTTCCACCTTTCTGTAGGTCTAGTTAATCTTTCTTATTAGTGTGTTATTTTCTTTAGGTTGTATCATTGGTATCCGAGCATTCCACTTGGGGCCACTCTGCAGGATGGGATAGTGGAAGTACCCACAACTTGATAGATGTCAATAATGCACTGAAATAGATTGCAGGATAGAAGAGTTGACTCCAATGATAGTGAAAGCGGCTGGTGAAGAACAGTCGATATGTAACAAAGTCATAAAAAATTTATGTTGGAAGATGCAAGGGGTGGAGTTCACTACAGATGTGATGTTACTACCATTGAGTGGGAGTGATTTGGTATTGGGAGTTCAATGGTTCTCAAAACTAGGCCCAGTGTTATGTGATTTTGTCAAATTGACTATGCAATTCACTTATCAAGGTAAAAGGTCCATTTGAGGTAGGGCTGTAAATTGATCCAGACTATCCGGTATCTCGAATTATATTTAGCTCAAAAATAGGATACATGTCTTATATCTATTTTACATATGATCTAAGGAAGAGTACACGTGGAAACACAACTCGGCTGGAGGGAGAGGAAGGCAAGGGAGACAAAGCTGAGTTGACATTCCTTACTATTGATAGGCCAATAATGGGTCGTGGATATACAATATGGATACCCTATAATAGAATATTCCTACATACCGTTAACATGAGAAATAACACTTGAGACCACTCTGCAGGATGAGATAGTCTTATTTCCTATATTTGCATTTCATTTTTATTTGAGGCTCATTTCATTTTGATGTATAAGGTATATGTAAGCCCAGGACCCTAATGGGGATCCTTATCCTTATGTTAAACCATTTTCTTTTATATCTCTATTTTGTTATTTTCATGAGTAAATCTGAGTGACTCTCTTCAGAATTGCCCTTCTGTATTTAGGCTAGTTATTGGAGATTACTTAATCAACTTCCACCTCTTTGTAGGTCTAGTTGATCTTCATTATTAGTGTGTTATTTTCTTTGGGTTGTATCATTGGTATCAAAGCATTCCACTTGGGACCACTCTGGAGGATTGGACAGTGGAAGTACCCACAACTTGATAGATGTCAACAATGCACTGAAATAGATTGTAGGATAGAAGACTTGACTCGAATGACAATGAAAGCGGATAGTGAAGGATAGTTGATGTGTAACAAAGTCATAAACAATTTATGTCGGAAGATGCAAGGGGTGGAGTTCACTACAGATGTGATGTTACTTCCATTGAGTAGGAGTGATTTGGTATTGGGAGTTCATTGGTTCTCATAACTAGGCCCAGTGTTATGGGATTTTGTCAAATTGACTATGCAATTCACTTATCAGGGTAAAAAGTCCAGTTGAGTTAGGGCTGTAAATTGATCCAAACTATCTGTTATCTCGGATTACATCCAGCTAAAAAATACGATACATGTATTATATCTATTTTACATATGATAAAGGGAAGAGTACAGGTGGAAACACAACTCAGCTGGAGGGAGAGAAAGGTAAGGGAGACAAAGCTGAGATGACATTTCATGCTATTGATAGGCCAATGATGGGTGGTTGGATATTTAATATGGATACCCTATAAAATATTCCTACAAACCGTTATAATAAGAAATAACACTTGAGACCACTCTACAGGATGAGATAGTCTTAGTAACTATATTTGCATTTCATTTTTATTTGAGACTCATTTCATTTTGATGTATAGGGTATATGTAATCCCATGACCCTAATGGGGATCCTTATCCTTATGTTAAACCATTTTCTCTTATCTCTCTATTTTGTTATTTTCATGAGTAAATTTGAGTGACTCTCTACAGAATTATCCTTCTGTATTTAGCAAGGTTGTAAAAACCAGAACTCGGCTTGACTCGGTTGTAAAAACCAGAATTGTCCTTCAGGATGTATGCATGAGTACTCGGAAAATAAATCGAATACATTTTTTTTAATTTTTTTAATATATATCAAACTGTTTTGTTCAAAATTTATTATAAATATGTTAAAACTTGAAATTTAATTATAATATAACTTTTTTGTTATATATATCACTTTTCTTTGTAAATTTTCTCATTAAATCCAAACTCTAGCGATAAAAATTAAATTTTGACCCCCGAGTGAAAGTCAACCCCCGAGCTTGACTCCGAGTACTCGAAGTCAAATCGAGTTTTGTCCATTTTTTTAGAAAATAGTTTTGAACCCGATAATTCGGAAATTGGATCGGACCTAAGGTTCGAAAACGAGTACTCGGACCGAGTATTCGGACGAGTTATCGATTTTTAGAACACTGGTATTTAGGCTAGTTCTTGGAAATTACTTAATCACCTTCCGCCTCTTTGTAGGTCTAGTTGATCTTAATTATTAATGTGTTATTTTTTTTGGTTTGTATTAAATTTCAATATATTATTGGGAGTAGAGTGACAAGATCTAAGTTTATATTCACCATTTAGGTCATCATAATTTCCACAGGGTTTCAGCACCTGATTGGCAATGAGAAGGAATTCACTCTAGCTTGAATGAATGAAGTGGTTCGCCTTACTTGCTTGAGTGGCTTGGTAATCGCAACAGATTGTACAACTCAGCATATAAAGTTCACGAGAGTATGTCCAAAAGAGTCCTAATTTCTTATCTAAATTTAATTTTTATTGTTGCTAGTAACTTAAGTTCATCTCTAAAGGTGCTATTTAATTAATTCTTCGTCGATTTTTATTATTAAAATATAAATTGAAATCATCTGACACAAAATATAGTAGAGAGAAACGAAAATGTTTTGATTAATATATTATAATTTTAGTTAGAAGAGAGAATGAAACTACTAAGAATTTTTTGGGGCAAAAATTTCATCTCCCTTCTCAAATTTCAATTTAAGGGTTGGCGAGATATATTAGTATATTGACCTCCTAAGTTGACACAATATAATCTGCTTTTTTAGAATATATAATAATCTAATCAACTTGTATCTTGAGTAACTCTCTCTATAGTCACAAAAATACACATCTATGACATCTACATCCTCAAAATTAACTTTTCATCAGTCCTTAAAAGTCTCATGAACAAAATTATTAAATTAAATGCAAGCTAAATGCTTAATCTAACGGCATGTTCGGCAATAACCAAATGAATTAAATAAAGACTTATGTTATCTTTTTAATATTATACAAACAGGCCCTAAACCCCATTAACAAATATTACGTTAACAAAATAAGAAATTAAACACTTTACAATAAATCGACAACAAAATATAGAGCCCAAGCTAAATAGTAGCCCAAAAATTTAAGACAAGTCGAATCGAGAATAGGGTTTAAATAAATAGAAACCTTATACTTTACGACAAGTCGAGTACAAAATAGAGCATAATCCAAACACGAAACTCCACCAAGAATAATAATATTAAATGAGAGAGATAGAATATTAAATGAGAGAGATAGAGAGGGAGGACATACGTATAAACTATATTTTGTCTAATGATCGAGAGATGTGCTCTTTCGGGAACACGAAAAATCGTCGAGGATATTTGTAATGTCAGTAGTTTACTCGAGTCCCCTCTATAAAAATAGTAATACTCTGTATACGCAGCAGCCGTATGTGTATGTATACGTATATGTATATGAATAATATGAAGAAGTTGATATTCTACTTATAGAGAGAGACAAAGAAAGGGTGTGGAGGGGCAACATTTTGACGTGTTCAGGCATACACTACTGAGAAGGGTACCTGAGCATGTGCGAGGAGTGCGATCGCACAGGGCCTACTTATCAGATTTAAGAATATAAGTTAAATATTTTATAATTAAAAAATAAAAATATGTATTACCATTGCATTCACATATAAATATAATATATTTATTACAAATGTCATCTTTCATATGAGAAAATGATACTCTTAAAATTAAAATTATTTAAATAATATATAATGTGGATAACATTTAAAGCAGATCTGACACATCAGCCATAAAATCAATTGGTGAAGAACTTTAGGGATAAAGAGAGCAAGAATTATCTGTTAAATAAAAGAAATTACAGCAAAGAGATTATAGTTACATAAAGTCCCAACCTCATTAGCACTGGTAAGCGGGACAGCTTCCTTTAGCATCCCAACAGACTAGCAAACCTTTCTTTCCATCATCGAACCATTCACATGATTTACCAAATTTTCTTGGTGGAATATAATAGTAGGGAGGGAACCAGGATGGTCTTAGTAAAACTGGCAGGTGAATAACAATTCCGAGTCTAAGGTCCTCTTAATCCAAAATTGCAGTTGGTGATAGAAGACAATTTTAGATAATAAGAAAAATAGAGAAATCTACAATTACATGCATATAATACTAATACCTAACAATACTTTTTTAAAAAAAAAAAGATAAAACAAAGGTACACAGTTTTTGAAAGGGCGATCGAATGGTTTAATGTCATGTCACGGAAATAACAAACAGATGGTACGAGAATTTAACCTACATTATCCAAACCCCGGTTAATTCACATAAAAAGTTGTTGAATATACATCAGAAATTAATTCTTGTTAGCAGTAATTCTCTCACGAAGCTTGTGCGCATTTCTGAATCTGCTTAGTGTTGGTTCGCCGCATACAAAGCATCTAGCCATCTTATAATCGTGTTGTATACATAAAGAACAATTTAATAAGAGGAATATAAAAGCCCACAAGTAGTACTAGTAGTGTCCTAAATCAATTAAATAAGCCGAAAAAGGCAGGTACGGTAACCTGAACAACACAAGGACGACAGAAGTAATGTTTGCATGTGGTAACAACAGGTAACACAAATTGTTCCATACAAATGAAACATTCAGAAGGTATCGGGCCTTCATCTTCTTCATCTTATTCGAGTTGCACTTTCGGTCCCAAATTTCGAATCCTAATCTTTTCTTGCAATTCGTCGATCATAAGCCAATGTCCCTTTACTCGTTCAACATCTTCCATAAACTTGTCAAATTCCTCATTGGGATTAGGATACCATGATGTCTCGCTACTTAACTTTCTCTCATGCCCCATTAAACCTAAAATTGCAAATAAATAAATAAATACTTATGTAATGATAATCAACTATAATACTAAAAAAATTAATAATTAATAATTCGCGTGAGATAGTTAAGTGGTAAGGGTTTATGTCTTTCATCCCATTCGAGATAATCTCGCTCACCTCGAGAACATGTACAAATTTGTAAGGCCTAATGTAATAACCCGTAATTTTTAGATTAATAATAATAAAAGGATAATAGAATAAAAGGATTAAAATTGGATAAAGATTAGGATTTAAAATTGAATTAGACTAATAGGTCTAAAATTTGGATCGGGTTTTAATATGGATAAGTGGTATGTCTGGAGTTAGGGTTTTGTATTGCTATATATACGTCATATTCTCGTTCCTCATCTTTATTATTAAAATTCGTAGATCTATTTCACACACAAATCAGCAGTCTTGTAAAATTCGTAGAAAAATCATCGTAAGTCGGAATTCGTTGATTTTGGACTTTTCGGAAAGGTCTTCTCGTTCTCTACAACTTTTGTGTTTCGTGTTTTACAAGAAAACGTCATTTAGAAGGTCAAAATGGGTAAAAACAGATCTGGTCAGATTCGAGGTAAGTTTCCAATCGATTTTGCTAGTGTTTTCGAAACTATATCTTATGTGTGTATATTTGTTTATCAAAATATGGGCTAAGTGATAGTATATTTGAAAGTATTATGTGTTATAGTATACATATCCTTGTGTATGTGTGGTGTCTAAACGATAATTTTGGATCTTTGATTTGTGCCATGGTTTATGAAAATATCGAATAAGAATATAGGACCGTTGGTAGTGACAGTTTTCCGAAAATTTAGGACCGTTATCACCTAGTTGTAGTGGTCGTGGCATGAATTATGATTTTCAAATTATTGTTGTTATCTGATTATCTGCATAGTATGTATCGAATAAGAATATGAATGTGTATCGAAAGTGTTTGTTTCGTATATTGTATCGTATAGATTATCGTATTTTGTTATATGTGTATAAGTTGTTCGGCCCTGCTTGTTGGAACAATTGGTTTCTTGCTGGGCTGTGTGGCTCATTACTTACAATTTTCAGGTTTCGTCTAAGATTGGAGTTGGATAGCTTTGAAGTTCGAGGACTCTAGGTTTGGAATAGGTTGGGTTTTGGACGCCCGTTAGCTGCGCTTTTGTAATTGTGATTTTTGTAATAGGATTTTAGATTAGTAAATTATATTTTATTTTAGTTTTGATTTAGAATTAATATTCTGAAAAGTCGAGCTGTTACAGTTGGTATCAAGAGCAGGCTGTCTACAATCCAAACATATTATGAACCAATCGAATAATGATTGAACAGTAAATTTGTAACTGAATACGAGTTTACCTGTTGATATTTGCTCCATCCGCTTCTTTTTCTCTTGACGCTTTTGCTCCATCCGCTTCTTTTTCTCTATTGTCGCTTATATGAATCCATAAGTGATACAGAAGATTAATTCAACTATGACTCATTTTTGGCCTTGCTCCTCCTTATAAGTCGGTGAAAGTTACCTTCAGGCACCCGAAGCCCATTAAAATTTTTGAGGTTTTTTGAATAATAAAATTATTAAAGTTTACTCTAAATTGCTATCATTGGGACCCTAAAAAAGTATCACTTTAGAAAAGGTTTATATAATATTACTCATCATTATCAGACGGGATCAAGATTTTTTATCATTATACAAAATTTATTACTAGGAGTATTAATTTAGAGGGGTTCTACCGTACATTAATTTTTTTTTGCAATTTTACTGTTATTTTTTAAATTAGTTTTCAAATATGCATTTTTCTTTAAATAATTGTAAAAATACGTTCTTATCTCAAATTTACAAAAGTTAGTTATTGAAGTTGTTAAAACAGTTGCATCTTTGTTGATTAGCGGTGCAGAAGTTTAATTTTTTCTCATGCTCTCATTCATAACATCATAATCATGTTCATCAATTTTTCTTTCTATTTGTTCATCTGAATCTATATTGGTTAGCAAAACTGAGTTGTACACTTTACAATCACATTTCAAATCGTTAAAAATGTATGTTGTAAATCAATAACTCGGTCTTCGGGAATCACGTGAATTATTTAGATCCGTTATTCGACACAAAAATCATCATTTTTTTTTTCAAAATAATCATCAATCTATAGTAATCTAATCCTATCAGATATACTCTTAATTATCATTTATCTATTTATAATTATAAGTATAACGGTAAAATACTGAAATAATAAATTGAATATTATAATCCTGGTATGCACAAATTATCCAATTAATTAAAAAACTAAGGTATCGCTATTGAATAAATTAACATTTAACATTAATCAGTAAGTGTTTCTTATACTATGCAACTTAAATATTTGATGAATTTGATTGAAAAAAGTGTATAATTTTGGTTAATTTAGTTGCAAAAGATGTTGAAGACCTTAAACTTCCAACTTAGTGTAATTTTGTAATTGAGATCACGTTGTTGCATCGCCTTATTTTTAGTTGTTGTGAGTAGCGAATGAGGTTTCAAAAAATGAATCGGCTCAAATTGCTATGTTACGAGAGTTTTGATCTTTTATGAACGTTTTATGCTTTACTTTTGTAATTGAGAGCACCTTGTTGCACTAACTTATTTTCAGTCACTCTCAATTGGGAGTGAGGTTTTGAAACATGAATTGGCTGCAATTGTGATGTTATGGGAGTTTTTCAACCTTTCTTAATGTTCTTTGGACTAGTTTTGCAATTGAGAACAGCTAGTTGCGTTGCATTATTTTCAGTGTCGTTAGTTTTCTTCCTCAGGTTAGATGTATGTATGTCATCTCAAGTTAAACATCAGTTGTTGATTAACCATTAAATTTGCTTATGCAGCGTGAGAAGTCTATAATTGAAGTCTGACTATAGGTAAATGTTTGTTTTCTTATTACAATTGTGTTATTCCTTGGCCCTTTAGATATAGTTGATGCTAGGGTTTGAAAACCGCATTTTGACGATGGCACGTGATACCAATACTACGAGGTTCCCTGACTTCTATTTTTGTGATTCCTATGAGTATTTGTATAATACTGCTTTTGGTAGTTTGTACTCTTTGGGTGCAGATAGTTGAATATAGTCAGTTGCTGAAATGTACATATGTGTACGGATATTACTTTGCAGTGCATGTATTTCCCAACAAGCAACAGATTTTTGAGGATGTTCAAGGTACGCCTTCCACTCTTACAAGGAAATAGAACTTGAAAATTGATGGATTCGTTTCCCTAATCTTTACTTTGTTGCCTTTTAAGTAGAGCTGAGTATAGCTTGGAGGGACTTCATCAATATGCAGAGCTGGAACTAAAAAAATATCTAAAAAGACATGGTCCATTGATGAGACTAAATATGTTTTAAAATTTTACATGTTCAAACTCATGTCCAATGTACTCCGAGCAAAATGAAGAGTACAGGTAATTTTAGCCCCTGTGTCAGATCATTTAGTTAGTAACCGTGACTGGTAACTTATCAAATAACAAATAATTGACAGTTTTGTAAATACTTATCGGCCTTGAGCTGTGATTTCATGGTCCATAAATTATAAGAGTATTATTTTAAATCTAATTTCTAATCATGGGCAACGTTAGATCCAGTCATTAGATGTTTAGTGTACGTGCTACTGGTTGGTGCTTGGTAGTTTACGGTTATTTAGATTTGGCCATGTCGTTAACAAATCTTTATCTGTTTTCTTAAAAAAAAATTGTGTGCAAGGTGATTAGCATTATCTGGAAGGTGTTATATCATGCATGGCATCCAGTAGTGCAATTAGCTACGCAAGAGAGCTTGGAAGAAGCTATAGTTGTCAAATGACATCGTAATGTAATTTGTAAAATGTATATTGTTTATTACTTAATCTTGTACAGAAGAGGGAAATTTATATTTATGCAACCAAAGAATTAATTCGTTTGAACATCTCCACCATTGTCATGTATAATGGTTACCTTGCGGTAATAGTTGATTAAGATATTGTAAAATAATATTTATCTATAAATTAATAAAATATTTTATGTGTTTTTTTAGGCAATGTGTTGGTTATAGCTATTAATTACATAATTTGATTTGTCATTTTTTATATATTTTTTAATATAATTTTAGCACTTTACAGCTATTAAGTCATGAAAAAACAATAATTCTAGAATATTATCCAAAAATTGGGGAAGATGACGTTACATATTTTGAGAATTGTAGTACTTAAAAAACACTTAAACTTAAATTTTAAATGAAAGAAACTACTTGCTCCTCAAATATAATTGATAGAATATATATTTATGTATATTTTAGATGATTCTCATATTAATTATATTTTACATTTAATTAGACCTTTATTAAATATATTTTAATATTTTATTGTAGGAAGCAATGAAATCTAAATTGGAAAGGATTGGAGCAAAATTAGAAAGAAATTCGGATTAGTTGAGCTACCTGGGCGAGAATCAGTGTTTGGGAAGTATCTTGAGTTCTGCATATCAGATTGTTAACAACCCACGCGAAGATAACGAGATTCTCTATCATTATAGAGTGGTCCAGATATCAAAATCTAATTGGGCCAGTCCAGGAACAACAGAGAAAAGTCATCTACGAATTTTGACTTTAGAAACCTTTTCAAACTTGGAAATCCTTGTTTTTCCTAGAAACAAAAATTAAAAAAAAAACAATTATTATTATTACTAGGTATATTATATTATTAGAGATATATACATATATTTAGATCGATAGCCACCAATGAGAAGTGAGGAGATTGCAAGGAGAAGGGTGTATGTGCTTGGAAATTTTGACATAGGGATTTCTCTTCTACATCTTTACTTTGTATCGTATTCTCAACTTTTCATGAATTTTATGTATTTTATCTTTACAATGATAGGCTAAATCTTTCATTGTTGTAGGGCTATTTTGAAGCCCTGGACCTTATGACAATATTATGAGTATTATTGAATTCTTGAGATGTGCGTTTGATTATGCTTATATGTTCATCAATGCTTTTAGAGATGCTTGAATTAACAATGGTATGTGGTTATCCAAGTTTGTTATGTGATTGTTGTCTCTAAAAAGTCAATCAATCTTTCTACGTGGTCATGAGATTAATTGTATAAGTGTGTAATTCATATTAACTTTTCAATGTGGTCATGGGGTTATATGAATATCAAGACTTGTTTCTATGTGGTCATGACAAGTTTTTATAAGTATTTAGCATATCGAGGATAGAGTTCAAGACTTGTATGTCATGGGTTTAGTGGTGGATTTACATGCTTTCCACATATCTCTCAAATTGTTTACACAATAAATTCTCATTGGGCTATATTAAGTTTAGTTAAAAACAACAATTCAATCCAAATTTTATTCTTAACTTTTACTTAAGATATGAGCAAGAAGCAAACCCTTGATCCTTGGCGTTGAACGATACCCTTACTTATTCTACATTACATACGACACAAAAAGGGTCTAAGTTGAGTCATATCAATTTTTGGCGTTGGGCCGCCGGGGATTAAATTTGCTTTACTTTTACTTTGTGTTAGTTTTTGTTAGTTATTGTGGTTTAAACGCTTCGTGTTCACAGGTACATGATCAACACTCATACTTCTGATGAACCTCTTGAACCGTCTGAATACAATCCTGAAAAGCTCCTTCGCATGAAGAGTGAGAATTCAATTGAGCAAGGAGACATGAAAAGTGAAGGGGAAATTGTTGTAGCTAACATGACAATAATACCAACACTTCGTGATGATGTTGCTGTCTCGATTGCTAATCTTGGCCATTCATGTATGGTCTATCCTAATCCTGCAGCTGGGAAGAGTATCATCTTCGAGATCAAACAAAATCTACTCATGAGGCTACCTGTCTTTAATGATCTTCCAACTGAGGAACCTAATCAACATCTCTCTAGGTTTGTGACTATTGTGGAAAGCATGGGGCCATATTTGGTAGCTCCTCAAATTTTAAAGATGAAGGCATTTCCATTTTCTCTTGATGGAGCAACTTTGGATTGGCTAGAGGAATTGCCTGTGGGATTTATTACTTCTTGGGAGAAGCTAGCCCAAGAATTCTTGCAGAAATTCTATCCAGCAACTCAGGTAATGAACATGAGAAGCCAAATAGCTGGAATTCGTCAGAATGCTACTGAAACGTATGCTGAGTATTATGCGAGATTTCAAAAGTTGCAAAAGATATGTCCTCAACATAGTTTTTCTAAAGGGAGTCTTTTGCATTTCTTCTGCCAAGGTCTTGTTGAAGGTGAAAATAAACATTTGAATTCTGCTGCACAAGGTGCTTTTATGGATCTATCTCATGATGCTGCTGAGAAACTTATTGCTAAGGGAGCTACAAATGAATTTCAATATGGGAGCCGTGCGAGGTCAGGTGTAACTCAAGGAGCTGGTTCTGATCAAAGGTTGTCAAATATTGAGCAGAACATTGAGAAGCCGAGTGCATTAATATTGAGTGGTAAAACACCAAAAGCTCAAGTTTGTGGCATTTGCTCAACTCTTGGACATTTCACTGATGCATGTCCTACGTTGATGGACCAGTATTATGAAGATGTTAATGTTGTTGGATTTTCCAATCAAGGTGGAAATCAGTTTTTTAACACCTATAATCCGAGATGGATGGATCACCCCAATTTAAGGTATGGAAAAACTAGCAATGCTTTGAATGGATTTCAGTTTCAAAACATTTCTGCACCTCCTGGTTTTTAGCAAAGGGGACAAGGCTCTCAAAATATGAGTGGTGGTAACAATATTGAAAAACTGTTGTCCACGTTAGTTGATGGGCAAATGGAGATGCAAAAGCAATGCACTACAAATTCTCAAGACATTAAAGAGATGCAGAAGCAACTTGGGGATGTGATTAAAAAAATGAATCAAGAGCATGAGCCTGGACGATTTCCTGAGACTATACAACCAAACTTGAAATTCGAGCATGCAAACATCATTACCACCAAAAGTGGTAGAAATATCATCCCGACTAGGAAGGTTTTGGAGAATAAAGTTGATAAGCATAGAGTAGAGAGAGATCCAGCAACTGAGAAAGCTTCATACAACAAAAAGGTGGAAGAAAGTAATGATTCACAAGCTCATGAGATCTTTCAAGAGAAAGAGAAGGAAGCTGAGAGTGAGCACAAAAAGTTGAAGGTACAAACTTCACCAAATTCTGCTGGTAAATCTCTTAACTCTTCAAATTCAGTTATTACTAATAGTCGCTTCGATTATGTTCCTTTTCCAGCTAGGTTGGTTCAGACAAAGAAGAGTGCACTAGAGACAAATATTTTAGAAACCTTTCGCAAAGTTCATATAAATTGGCCTTTACTAGAATGCATTCAAAATCTGCCAGCATATGCAAAGGTATTAAAGGACTTGTGTACTAAATGAAGAAGGTTGAAGGGAAAGGAGGTTGTTGAGATAAAAGAGAATGTCTCTGCAGTTTTGCAAGGAAAATTTCCAACAAAGTGTAAGGATCCTAGGAGTTTTACGATTCCTTGCACCATTGGTAACTCTCAATTTGAAAATGATTTACTTAATTTGGGTGCATCAATTAATGTTATGCCATCTAGTCTTTATAAGAAATTGTGTACTAAAACTGAACTTAAAACAGATGGTGTAACAATCTTATTAGCTGACAGATCTCACATTTACCCGAAAGGTGTTTTGGAGGATGTTCTTGTGCAAGTTGGCAGGTTTTAATATCCAGCTGATTTCTATATTTTGGACATGGGAGAAGCGCCTAATGCACAATTGATTCTTGGGAGACCATTTATGTGTACTGCTCAGACAAGGATTGATGTGGCATGAGGATAGCTTAGTATGGACTTTGACAATGAAACAATAAAGTTCAACATGTTTGAGATGATGAGGTATCTCGTGGACACTGAGACGTGCTATGCATTGAGCACAACGGGAGATATTGCACAAAAATACTTTGAGTTGATGAAAGAGGATGAACTAGAGACATTAATTTCTCATGGCATTGACATTGACAATGAAGGGAATTTCAACGTCCTTGTCGAGGGTTCAGATATGTATACCGATAGTATAATGGAGCACTGCAAGGCTCTAAATGGAGTGGATTCTGTCAAATATGGAACGAGCTTGGTACTATCTCTAAGTTATACTCAAAATTAGATGTCTTCAATTGTTCAAACACCACAATTGGAACTCAAACCATTGCCTTCTCATCTCAAATATGTGTTTCTTGGCAAAGAAGAGACATTGCCGATCATAATTTCATCAAAGCTTACATCTGAACAGGAAGAAAAAGTGGTGAAGGTATTTGGCAAACACATAAAAGCTATTGGTTGGAGTTTGGCAGATATTCGAGGAATAAACCCCCCACTATGTGTTCATCGTATTCACTTGGAAGAAGGTGCAAAACCTGTGAGAGTACCTCAACGTCGACTTAACCCTCCTATGATGGAAGTTGTGAAGAAAGAAGTCATCAAGCTCTTGGATAATAGAATAATCTATCATATCTCTAACTCGAAATGGGTTTCTGCTGTGCATCTTGTTCCCAAGAAGTCTGGAGTTACAGTTGTAGCAAATGAGGAGAACGAGTTAGTGCCTCAACGAACCGTGACTGGTCATAGAGTTTGTATTGATTACAGACCTCTCAACAATGCTACTAGGATTGATCATTTTCCTTTGCCATTTATTGATCAAATGTTGGACAGGTTGGCTAGTCATGCTTATTATTGCTTCTTGGATGGGTACTCCGGATATAATCAAATTGCAATAGCCCCTGAAGATCAAGAGAAGACAACATTTACATGCCCTTTTGGTACTTTTGCCTTTAGGCGTTTAACTTTTGGTCAATGCAATGCACCTGAAACTTTTCAAAGATGCATGCTGAGCATATTTTCTGATTATGTGGGAAAAATCATTGAAGTTTTCATGGACGATTTTAGTGTCTTTGGTGACGATTTTGATGGATGTATGAGGAACTTATGATTGATTTTATAAAGATGTGAAGAAACAAATCTAGTGCTGAACAGGGAAAAATGCCACTTCATGGTGACCCAAGGTATTGTTCATAGACATGTGATTTCTTCAAGAGGTATTGAGGTGGATAAAGCAAAAATTGACTTGATTCGGTATTTGCACGCTGCGACAAGTGTAAAGGAGATTAGGTCCTTTCTTGGACATGCTGGTTTTTACAGAAGATTCATTCAAGAATTTTCAAAAATTGCAAGGCCTTTAACTAATCTTCTTCAGTAAGATGTACCGTTTGAGTTCAATGATGACTACAAGTTGGCATTCGAAGAGCTGAAATTGAAGCTTACATCATCCCCCATCATACAAGCACCTGACTGGGATTTGCCTTTCGAAATAACGTGTGATGCTTCAGATTATGTTGTTGGAGCTATACTTGAAGGAATTTACGGACATGCGGAAGCGTGATATAACAATTATTCCGTAAAAACCATGTATCGCACATATAGAAAACCATATAAAATAAAAGAGCGGAGGAATCGTAATCATACCTGGAAAATCGAAGCTTTATAAAATGGTTGCTAGCAGTAGCTTCTCAGAGTGTGAAGCTCTCTACCGGTATCCACCAAGATTAATATTTTTTCGATGAAGCTTTTTATAAAAACAAGCTTTTATAAAAATGGAGGTTTTTGTTCTTTTGAGAGAGAGAGAGAGATGAAGAGGAAGGAGAGGGTGGCTAGGCTTTTCAAAAAAAACCTTTTTGCATACTAAACTCCTTCCTATCTCATTCTTTATATAGGGCTCAAGTAGGGTTTT
>PHNY01300168.1:5610-21508 GCA_003724115.2 Anethum foeniculum
TTATCTAGGTATCTTTATCTTATTGAGTTTCCTATATTTCTGAAGGATTCCAATTCATGTAAAATTTATATGTAAATGATATCTTTTCTTATTAATTTAAGATCTAGTTTTGGACAGGCTTATAATTTTTGCAAATTGTATTATATATCAGATCTGGTGACTTGCATGCTGCATGGTGTATGTTAGGTATGGCAAACGGGTCGGTCGAAACGGGTTTGGCAAAAACCAAACCCGAACCCGAATTTTTTTCACCGACCCGAACCCGAACCCGAACCCGATTAAACCCGATTTGGTAAACCCAAACCCGAACCCGTCGGGTTTCAATCGGGTTCGGGTTAACCCGAACCCCGAAAAATTCAAATAATCTGAACCTGAAAAACCCGAACCCGATAGAAATATTATAAATTAATACATATATATATATAATATTATTTATAATATTATAAATACAAGATTATTGAAATTATGATATAATTAACATTATATATTATAAATACATGACTATTAAAATTGCACTATAATTAATATTATATATTAATATATATATATATATATATATATATATATATAATATTATTTATAATTTAATACGGGTTTTGGTTTGGGTTCGGGTTCGGGTCGGATTCGAAACGGGTTTCGGGTTTTCGGGTCGGGTTCGAAACGGTATGCTAAAATCCAAACCCAACCCGAAAATGATTCGGGTTTAAAAATCAAACCCAAACCCGAATCCAAACCCGAAATATTCGGGTTCAGTAAGATCCAATCGGGTCAGTACGGATCGGGTATCCATCGGATCGGTACAAATTGTTGTCCCTGGTGTATGTACAATACAAAGAACAATGATTTGATCAGCTCACAAAATAAAAAGTTAAAAACAGTAAAAAACAGAAAAAGTAACAAAACCAAAATTATTAACATTTGTGACAAATATTACATAGGATCCAGGTCATACATACATACACCACACATATATGATTATACATATAAATGTAATAAATTCCATCAGAACAGAGATTGTATCTAGATTCTCTATAAAGTCACTCTTTTTCCCCAGTGCTTTCACTCCTAATTAAACTACTTTTACCTCTTTTTCTTTCCATCACCTTCACTTTTACAATCTCACATGAAAAATGGAACTTGGGTTGAGCTTAGGAGACTCTTCTTCATCAAAAACTTTTCTAGATACAGCTCAAAAATCTGCATCCAGAGTCCCTGATCTTGGCTTTCATATGGGCTTGAACATCCACTCTAAATCTACTAGTGATGATGATGAAGATGAATATGTAGATGTTGATGATCATTCTTCTCAAGATACTGTTAAAGATAAACAAACACCTCTTCATCTCCTCTCTCTTGCTCCCCTCCGCTTCCCACCTCAATCTGATAATGGTAACTTTTCACCACCATATTTATAGTTCTGGTGCATGTTCTGACAGTTTTTCGATTTTTATTTATGTTCACGGGAAGTCAAGAGTTCGATTCCTGTATTTGGTTATCAAAAATTAATAGTGTTCGGTTCTCACGATTTGTCGATTTTTATATATGTGTGCATATTTGGTTCTCGGTTTCCTTTTTTTTTTTTTTTTTTGATTTTTATATGTAAAAAAGGTATGTAAATAAATGTTTTTGTTAAGATTATGATGCATGTTTGTTATGTTAATATTTTTTTTTGGGGGGTTAATGAAGGGAGTTCGGAGGGAGGTTCATCGGGAAACGTGCGAGCAACAAGAGGGTTTGATGTGAACAGGATGGTGGCGGCTGAGGAGGCAACGTCGTCGTTTTGTATGGATTTAGCAATATACAGAGGAGTTGGTAATAAGAGGAGCTTAGAGGATCATGGAAACGATGTCGTTGAAGGGGAAAGAGGGTCCAACTCTAGAGCTAGTGATGATGATGAAAATGGACTTACCAGAAAGAAACTTAGACTTTCTAAAGAACAATCTGCTTTTCTTGAAGAAAGCTTCAAAGAACACAATACTCTTAACCCTGTAAGCAACACTAATACTGTGTGCGTGTGAGTGTTTTATTTATGTGCATGTGTATTCTTGTTGTTTGTTATTTTTGTCTTGTTCTTATTGTTTAGTATTCGATGAAGCAGAAACAAAAGCATGGCCTTGCTAGACAACTCAATCTTAGGCCTCGTCAAGTTGAAGTTTGGTTTCAAAATAGAAGAGCCAGGTAAATCTCTCTCTCTCTCTCTCTCTCTCAATAATAGAGCTAGCTACAAAATCTCTCTCCCTCCCTCTCTCGCGCTCTCCATGTATGTATTAGTCATTTTATTTTAGGGATGTTAGTTTTAGTGAATAAAATGTAACGTTATATGTTTGTGTGCAATTATGTAGGACAAAGTTGAAGCAAACAGAGGTAGATTGTGAGTACTTAAAGAAATGCTGTGAATCACTAACTGAAGAAAACAGGAAACTACACAAAGAGCTTCAAGAACTAAGGGCACTTAAAGCATCAACTCCATTTTACATGCAATCTCCGGCGACAACACTCACTATGTGTCCATCTTGTGAGCGTGTTGCCACCACTAATCCGCCATCAACCACCGCAGCTAAGCCTACAACCACCACCTCCACAACCGCTTCACCTTTTCCACTATCAAGATCCAAGTTTTTCCCATTTTCTCATACACCCACAAAAGCCTCATGAAGTTCAAGAATAGTCGAAAAAAGAAATAAATTGTGATGGAGTTTTGTGTAAATGCAAGTGGAAAGCTTGGTTTGTCTAATTTAGAAGTGGTTTGTTTGGATAAGGGGTTGTTTGGTTAAAGAGTGGGTTTTTAAGCTCTCTTTGTGAGTTGTGGTTTGGTGGATAGGAAGTAGAAACATAGAAAACAAATATGAGAAGATTGTGTTCTTTATTTTCCTTATTTTGTTGGGAAGTAAAGTTGGAATTATATTAACCTAATATATTAGTGTTATATTTGATAAAATCTTGAGTACATGGTATGAGCATGAATGTGTAAATATTGTGCAATGGTTCAGTTCATAATTCTGTGTTCAAGTATTCTCTTGTTTACAAATTTACACTATAATTTCGTAAAAATCACTATAATTTCGTAAAAATCACTATAATTTTTATTCCTTTTGCTAGTTTCGAATTCAAATATAACATTTATATGTAAAATGTTAAATTAAACTCGAATCAAGTTAATGACGGAATTAAAATTCGATTTTTTTTAGGATAGCGTTGTTTTCCGAGTTAAGTTTTAAGTTCGAGAAAAAAAAATTATTCCAAGGATAAAATTCTCATATTGATATTAAATTTGTTTATGATTATACTTATCGGAGCAGTTTTTGTCGAGAAACAAGTTTGCTACAAGTGTTACCATGTCAAAAATCAGTCACTCAAAAATCCAAGTCATTAGAAAAGGATCATGTATTAATATTCTAACACTTTCCTCTATTCGAAAGCCCATTTTTGGATCGAATCATGGGTCACGTGCGCTCATATTTGTTATATAACTTTTCATTTCATTTCGTATTCATAATAATTTTGAGAATGTTAGGTGTTACGCGTAGAGTTGAACGTAAGTCCTTCTCCTGCCCGATCTCTGATACCAAGTCAATCCAGGATCTTAGTATTTTAATAATTTTATTTTTTAAGATTTTTGTTCTAGAAATAAAAGTTTTTCTCTGAATTTTCCTATTTGTATAAATTGATCTTTCACATAAGCCTCTTGTATGGGGATAGGAACACTTGAATTAATGTTGTTGTTCATGTTGGTAGAGAGGATAAGCAAGTGATATGATGTCTAACTTAAGGCGGGAAACTCGAGGCATGTTTGGGGGGTAGCTTTAAAGAATGGGGCGAAGACTTTGAAGTATCTTTAATAATTTCTTTAATGATTTCATTCAAACAAACATTGATGAGAGGCGTGGGTTTTGTGGTCTTGTTCATGAAAAGTGTGAGACCTTACAGTTAGGGACAATATCATAGTGCTGTGTGTATGTATATTTGCGGGGGTATTATAGGATACTGTTGGATTTATTGATGATTGACGATTTGTGTCTGTGAAAGTAGGTGCTCTTCTCGGACCACTAATTATGAGTACACACGAGCCAAGTACATAGCTCATTATTGGTTTATCCTTTGTCACGTGACTTGTCACGAGACTTCTCCTCAGTCCTGGGTGGTTTGCCTGATACGCATAATCGTCAAAATTCGTATTTTGAACCTATTTTTCTATTCGAATTAGTATTCAGATAACATATTAAGCCGGGTTGTTGAAGTTATATTCGAACTCGTACATTTATGTCTGATAATTTAGGTTAAATTTCGAGTTCTTTTTAAAAAAAAATTGGATTGAGGTCTAATTCAAGTTCAAAATAAGTTCAAGTTTAGTGACATAAATGCAGCCAATTTGCATAAATAACAAGTCTACCACTAGTCCTAAAAAAATTGTGATTTGCTCGTACACTTAATTGTAAGACTTTGTCTTGTAAAATAAACAAAAGTTCCAAATCTTTTTGATGTGGAACTGAGGTATTACAAATTTCCCTACTTAAACTCTTGACGTTCTCGTCAAGTTTGAAGAGACTGTCCATAGGTCCAGATAGTTCTTCTTTAGTCATTGTGGGATAATACTGACTGGCTTCATGTCCCCATATCTCGATCTCTTGCCATTGTGAAGGATAATACCATCAGCCTTCGTGTCCCCCACCTCTTGCAACTTGACGCATCAAACTTTGAAGAGTCAGTTTTGATACCATATGTGACAATCTGGGTCAAATTCTGAGTTTTTTTGAAAATCGGGTCAAGTTCCGATTTGAATCCAAAATAAGTCAAAGTTTACTGGCCCAAATGCATCCAACTTGGATAAACAACAACAAGCTTCCAAAAGATCATGATTTGTTGGTACACTTAGTAGTTGTATTTTACTTTATAAACAGAACAGAATTCCTAAATATTATCGATGTGGAATTAGGGTGTTAATAAGATTTTCGAAAATCTTATTGATGTAAATCAAATGTAAATTAAAATCAGGTCTCTCTCCATTCTCTCTGTTAAGCAGCCGGCTTTAATATTTTTTGAAGAGCTTTCACGATGAAAAACTCCTATCCTTCTTTCTTTTTCATTTTCTTGATTAAAAAGATTAGATCTCGATTTTATTGAAGAAAATTGATAAAAAGAAGAAAGCGTGGAAAAACGAAAGGGAAGAGGATGAAGGATAGGCAGGCGGAGAAGGGGCGGCTAGAACGAGAGTCGACTCTCAAAATCCTGGGAAAGGGAGAGAAGTAATTCAATGTACTTTCAATTCTAAAATAATAGATAAAGAGAGAGTTTAAAGATTATTGTTGGAGATGAACCTACATTACCATACTAGAAGCTATTTTTTTATAATATTTATAAAAAGGGAGCTAAGAATCTATTGAAGATGCTCTTATTAAGAACCTAATATTTTATATTATATTAAGGAGTTTAATCGGAGATGCTCAAAACGTTAAAGTGTTCGCTGGGAAAGTGCGTTTGTCAATTGTCGATTGTCAAAATCTTTTCATGACAAAGTATAATATATACTCACTCCGTCCCAATATACATGTCACTTTTGAAAAAAGTACGCATATTAAGGAAAGAGCAGTGCTACGTACCCCAAAAACGTTCCCAAAAGTGTTCCAAAATGACACGTGACATATTTTTATTTGTGGGACTCATATGTATGCACGATGGGTCCACATTATTAATGAGAAAATAGCCAATCATATGCTGACAACTCAGCATTCGGGAACGGTTTTGGGAACTATAACATTTCTCTTAAGGAAATGATTGGATGGATAACACTTTCAACTAAATATTCTCATTTAATACAATGAAAAGTGAGAATATAATGTAGTTTTAGAAAGTCAAATCTTGAATAGTGAGAATATAGTATTGTTTTGGAAAGTCAAATATTGGGAAATAACAAATTTTGAAAAGTTATCCTTAAATTTGTATTGAAAGAAGAGAGGAACAAGTAATGTGAGATAATTTTTTTGTCAAAAGGGACAGGTATATTGGTACGTTATTGGGGTAGTATTCACTTGCTATCTTATCGGGTCCTTTCAAATAAAATAGTCTGGGACCTGTGGTCCAATGCACGTAACTTTCAAATCAAACAGATTATTTGTAAAAAGTTATGCAATAAAATTATATATTGTCTTTATTTTGTGATGGCAATTGTGGATAATTTTTTAATTATCACATTAAACACTTTAATTTTTAAAGAAATTTCATTTAATTGTTAATATTTTATAAATCAACATATTTTTCTACATTAACTACTAAATTTCATTAAAATACCTTTTCTTTTTCTTCTTAATATCCATGTCCAAGTCAAATAATTGGGGGGAAATATTAGTTAAAGGATTAGTATATGCTATAGTAAAATCATCTTAAAAACACATTACATCAAGAAAACTACAACACTGAATTGATCAATCAAATCATAGGCAATTTGGATGGCAGCTAGTTATTAGTCTTCCCGTGCCGTGTTCCATGATTATTAGACAATATAAATTGCCGACCATTATCCCATCATAATACTTCCATTTGATTAATTTCTGATTAATTTTAGCATATTTCGTTAATTTTACAGTGACCTGTAGTGGTATTTGATTTTCGAACACTAACATGTTATCATTACAATAAGGATAAAGAAGACATGCCCTAGTCATCAAAATAGAAAGTTTGTCTATCATTATTAGATATATGTCACACCTAATTATTCATTCCATTTTCATCCGTCTGTTTTACTCATTTCACAATACTCATAAGCACTAATTACAAAGTAATTACATAGACACATACAATACAAAGTAATTGATCTTACACCATTCTAGGAGACAAGCATGATAACTAATGGTTGTCTAATGAGTGCGTTTATCATTAATTTCCAAGTTCTCAAATTAATGATTCTAAAGTTTTTTTTTTTGTTAAATAACAATAAAATTATTACATTCTTTAAAAATCGAAAAGGAACTAATCAATTTACATACCGATTAGAGATTAATTATTAAATCGAGAACTAATCGTTATAAAAGTCAGATATATTTTAATATTATAATAATAGTTAATATTGACCTTATTTACTATAAAATATACAATTTAAAATGATACATAAAAATTAAGTCAATTAAATATTTTTTAAAAATTAATTGGATTTTTTAAAAGAAATCAGAAATTTTTAAAACACGGTTTATATGTTATATTTATTGAGAGATTTGGAGTTTACATTATCAGAAAAATACATTGAATTGTCCTTTGTTCGTAATTATTGTATTCGACACCACTGAAAATAAATAAATTCTAAATAATGTTTTTGTAAAAACATATTTTTTAAGTTTTTCTTTTAAAACGAACCTGAAAAGATATTTAAGAATTATAAGATTGTGTTCACTTGGGGAGAATGGAATGGGGAAGGAATGAAATGAAAAATTACAAACAAAATATACGAAGAAAGAGAGAATGTATGAGAGCATAGTAAATAAAAATGAGGAGTAAAATTTTTTTATAATGAAAATTGTGTGGAAAATGATGAGGAAGGAGAATGGAGCATCCCTTCCAAAACACAGGTTAGAAGTTTAGTTCAAATTATTTGAAAAGGAATGAAGGAAAGAATGAAACTTATAAACGCTTCAACAAATCTTCCAAAAAAAGAGTACAAATTTCATTTCATTCTCCCCTCATTCCATTCCATCCAAGTAAACACAGCCTAAAGGTCTCTAAATTTTTCTCTAGAGTTTATCGATCTACTTGCACAAAGCTAAACTAATAAATGTATTCCCAATCTTTGATTAAGTACAATCAAAAAATTATCATTTCTTATTGCATTGTTACCAAACATAATTAAATTTTCCCATGAATTTAATCAACCACCGTAATGACTAATGCCATGAAAGAGACTTTTATTCCCTGCCAAACAAATTCATTTCGATAAGGTTAGCTTCAAGCCATCAACCACACCCAAAGTCTAAACAATTTGATGCCTAGATGTCTATCAATGACAATGATAATTATTAACATAATGATTCCGCTCTTTCTTGATAAAACATTTATATTATGGTTTTTTTATTTTTCTATTATGTGCTCGTGGCACACGATAAGTACGAAAATTCATAAATATAATATAATTAATTTTTTTAAAAAAAATAGTGGTAAACCTTTTGTATTCACACAAACTACACTAATTAATATAGTTTAAAATTAAAAAAAATAATCATATTTATTATACGTTCATGAGCATATAATAGAGCATATAATAGAAAAATTATTAATATTAAATATTCTTTTGACAATTTTTTACGATTATTACAATTACATCAATTTAGCTTAATCACCAAACAATAATATATGTAAAGTTTTTCTAAATATATTAAAAAATGTGAAAACAAGTGAACTTATGTAAAAAAACAAAATAATATATATTATAGAACGTCAGATATTACTTTCGGTTTGAGATAGGATTCTCACACCTTTTGATTAATTCAACTCTTGTCCTTTTGCTTTTCTTACATCAAACATATTTGTCATATATATACTACAATATTAAAATTATTAACATATGATACAAATTGACAACGGTAACGGATGTGTGATATACAAAGCAACAAAGATTCATCTGTTACTGAGTGCTTTATGACTGTAAATTGACATTTTAATTATCACCAAAGTCAACATTTCACATCCATAATCTTTTTGGATAAGATCCAGTTTTACATAGTAACAAATTTGACGTGATAGTTTTCGGTATTTTGAATTCGATCCGCGTTCAATCGAAGGTTATTAATATGGACGTTTGCCGGAGAATTATTAGAATTGCTAATATATTAAAAGTCACAGTGCACAAGTTCCTACATAAGCAAGAGTAAACCCATGCACAGTCATCCTTTTGTTCTACTCCCTTCTTCCTTTTTATTTGTTTACATTTTTTAGAGGACACGTATTTTAAGATGTATTTAAAGTATAGTTTTACAATTTATTTTATTTTTTTTTCTAAATAAATATTTAAACATTCAACTTCTACTCAGAAAAAAAAAGGTTTTTAAAAAAAGTTACAAAACTATTCTTTATACACATCACTTTAAAATGCGTGTCAGACAAGACACTTTTTCAGAAACGTAAACAAATGAAAAGTACGGAGGGAGTAATAAAAAGGCTGTTTTCGTGTGTTCGGATCCCCGACTAAGGCGATAACAATTAGAAACTTGACAATCAAAATTTGAACTTCAGCTTAACTAATTAGAACTTGTACCATCTAATGCAAAATATTGCGTCAAAATTTACAGGTTCGGAATTTCTAGTGGAAAAAATCCCACAGAAACCATATATCCTTTCCAGTTTTTTTAATACATTTAGAAAAGTGTAGAGTGTTAACACATTACTAAGACACTCTTAAGTAGAACTCTAATCAGTTAGTACTTTCATCCCCATGGCTATTCACACCAGAGATCCCGCAAGCTTCGAATTTCTGATATCAAAATAAACTTGTCTGATAGAACACAAATAGAAATCAATGTCATTCATGGTGATTCAGGTTCCAGTGGCCTTATCACATCTGAATTGTTGCTCAACAATCGGAGGAAAAAGAAGTGCAAGCCGAGTTCTGTATCTTGCAATTTTTTGCAGTCTTTCCTCCCTTAATCTGCAAATGAAACATAGATTACTCATGTCACTTTAATGTTCTAAGAAATCCTTACTCCCTCCGACCCAAATCTTTTGTCTTATTTGACTTTTTTGTGGTCAAATTGACCAAACTTTGACTATCATTTATGTATAAAGTAAACAAAATGTACTTTCTAGTGGTATAAATTTTATTACATCTCTATTTATATTTTATGTGTAATATTTGGTCAAAATTTGGTCAATTTGACCAAAAAAAATCAAATAAGACAAAATATTTGGGACGGAGGGAGTATTACTTTTGTACATCAATAGGTGTGCGCAGTGTGCGTGTCAACCCCTATATCTTCTATCCATACTTAACATAGAAGGTATTGCTAAGCCAACTATTATAGACACATAAAGTTTAACAGCAGGGATCAACCAAAAAGAAATATAAATAGAGAAAATTGCCAAACTAGGAAATTTCGTATTATCAGGGTCTCTCAGTAGGTGACAAAAAGTAATAGAAAAGACAATTGAATATTGTTCCAGAAAAACATCAAGGCTTAGCAATAACATAAAAAAAAACTGCAACCAGAAAGAAGGAAGTATAGCGATAAATAAGTTCTCAACAACCTTGGTAATAGTGTGACGCCTCTATTAGTTTGATTTAAAATTTGACCTTCCATGTGGAAGCTATGTTACTCTGACTCGGTTACATAGTGTCTGACACGACACATATCCCCGAGTGTCAGATACGATGCATATCCCCGAGTGTCGGACATGAAAAATCTGGAAATTGGCTACACTGTCCTATTTTTGGACACGGGTACTGGGACACAACATACTATATTAATAAAAAAGTATGGTAAGACATCTTAACAAAAAGTAAAAATAAAACTTAGACTAAACACTTTGTGAAGGACTTTGTAAATTGAGTGTCTTCTCTGCTTTTATCTCATTCTTTCTTCTTTCTCTCACGTGTTTATTTTGAATCGTAAGTTTGACTCATATTTGATATTTAAATTGGTAATAGTGTCCTTAGTCAAAGAAGCCGACACGATATAAGTGTCGTGTCCGAGTGTCCAATACGGGTACAGCGACCGAAATAGAAAAGTCGGAGTAACATAGTGCGGAAGATAGTCTGAGACATATTTGCTCTGACTATGTTCTCCATACAGTGGTGAAACCTAAAAGGGTTTTCCATAGATGTCAATATGTCATTTGCATAAACAAAACCCGTAACTTTTTATCGAAATTTTTATATTAATGTCAACCAAGTATAAATACGTACATGTCAGAAAATAGGGTCTTGTTCAGATGTACAAAATACACGAAACAATCTCTGTTAATATCCAGAAGCCTGTTGAGGGCGTCCATAGCCATCGGTTTTGGTCGCTGAACCCCTGTTGGACACGGTCACATACACTTATTCCATGACAAATCCTTCGATGAAATGTTGACCTTTTGACAAACTCAAACATGGACTTATGATGCAAAGAGAAAAATGATGAGAAAGAAACAAGGAAAAATTAGGGAAAAAGAAGAAGAGGAGATGAAGAAAACGCCTAATATTCAAAGTATTGTACAAAATCATGTTATTTTGAGTTCTATTGTTAATTTGACCAAGAAACTTTGATGAATATTGCTTGTTTATTATTAAACCATGCCACGTCCCCGTATCCAACATATGAAAGAGTCCTCGTGTCCCCAACTTTCATAAATTCCAAATCTGGAACTCGAATATGTGTCATTTCCGGCACTATGGACCTTAGTTGAAACCGTGATTCCATATATTATATTGTCAATGTATATGTATTCACTATTCGCCCGCTTTACGGTTCGTACGCAAACTACTACTAAATGAAAAGTTGCCAATATTAATTCTGCAAAACTGTTCATAGATTATATCCTTAAATTATGATTATCCTTCTTTTTGATCAAGTGTATGAGATAATTGGTTATTTTCAGTGCTTTTGTATGAGATGACATACATGTAGCCTATGTTAGTCGGTGTAGTGTTGGAGACGACATATATACAAGTGTCAAAGTCGTTATTTTTAAATTTCGGGGACAGAGAAATCCTGTCTTGTCCTTTTGTCATCACGTCGTGCAATGCCACCGAAACCAAAATGTCCGAGTAACAGAGCATGTAGGTTAAAGTTTAACCAGAAACTCTGATCTCCACAATACACATCTGTCTCTATCCTTGTAGCTAGATGTAGGATATTACGCGTCAAAACTTCTTTGCAAAAACAACGAATGAACATGAGGCTTACTCAGAAAAATACACCGAGTAATAATTTGCTGAGCAATAAGCCTAAAAGTTTGTCACTACCTCACTATGATAATCACTCGCCGATGTGGAACTATTATCATTGGCCCTTCAGCACACCTTCAGCACACCTTCCGCACATTCTTTGTTAATCATCTGTCCATTTTCTTAGACTAAGAAGCCAAATTTCTTATCCACATTACATGTATCTCCTCTTTTAAAATGGTCATGCCTCTTTTCACTCTTCTTCGTCCCTCAAATTCACTCTAAAAGAGCCCTATATATTGGCTAGAACCATGAGATTATGCCATAGTTACTGCATATGTCAGAAATGAAGCACCTTATACAAATACAAATTTATTGCTACATCTATCATGTGTTCGCTGAACTTTCTTCAAGAGCTCAATTCTTGATACTACCTCTACTAGGAATTCCAGCACAATAGTGATTATCCTCACTTCACATATACCAGTAGTTCTTGACATAGTTACTAATAAGGGATACCAATAAATAATCACCTAGAAAGTTCCAGTAGTAACCCAAACATAACTTCTTTAATGTCACAAAGAACTAGTGCATTCATGCCCAAATATAGAGAATGCAAACCTCAAACCTAGGTATAGCGTACAGTTTAAGCAACTGGGTTTTAAGCATCTTCTATGTTATGATTTCTAGTGATATAGTCCAACCAACCAGACATTCATTCTAGCATCCATCATATCATATAATACCAGAGCCATTTAACCTAAATATCTGGGTTATGTAGGTGCCCAGCTAAGTCCATGGCCAATCGAGGTGGCAGATTAGGAGTTTCCCTGTTGCCCACCTCGATTGTGGAGGAGAGCGCTGATGCACGTATATGATTGATCATGTCCATTTTTACGATTTTACTAGCATTTTCTATAAATAATTCTTTATCAATACAATCTATAGAAAGTCCCCTCAATAAAGTAAGCTTTCATACGGGCTAAATACTTGGGCCATTTTATCTTTTAGCCTCTAAATTAAGAGATTATAGTCGAATTAGTTGGGGCGTAGGGTTTTGAAAGTCGACTCCCATATCTAGGGTTCTAGCCACCACTTCTCCGCTTTCCGGTCCTTCATCTCCCTCCCCTTTCGCTCTCCCATGCTCTTTTCTATTTATCAGTTTTTACAATAAAACCGAGATCTAATCCTTTTTGGATTAGATCTTGTTGAGTACTTTTTTATCAAGATTGTTAGTCGTGCCCATCTTTTTTGGGATGTTAGTGTGTTATGATTTGATGTTTCTGTGTGTCCTCTTATGGGTTTCGATAGTTTTTCTGAGGATAATTTATATGGTATTTTGGGCGACCTGTAAGACTCGCATCGACTTTGGGACGGCGATAGATATTGCAAGAGCTCATCTTTCACAACAAAAAATTGTTCATATGTTGGGGGTATTTATTACTCCAATATTAGTTGATGTGACTGATAGTTGTGAGCATTGAGCTACAGATGACACTTATGTGAAGGTCAATTGTGATGCTACTACTAGTTTCACAATGGTGTAGGTTGGATTGCTCGAGATGTCATTGTAATACTTTTTAGATTAAAGAATTTGAATATTTTATGTGTTAAGCGATCTAAAAACAAAACGGCTATTTGTTTAGCTTGTTTTTGTTTCACAATCATATTGTAGTTGACAGTTTGGAGGTTTGTCCCGGCTAGGTTCCAATGTATTAATGGATCTTTCAGTTGTTCGTCAAAAAAAATAAAAGTAAGCTTTCATACGGTTTACATGATGCTTTTGGTATCATGCAATGAAAGATGACATGAAGACGGGGGAGAAAGAAGGAAGTCCCCTCTTAATACTTCATAAACACTACCTCCACATAACCTAATGTCAATCTTTGCGCAATCTGACCAATCTAATTTGCTTAAGTAGGTACAATCCATTGATATATTGAAGAGTTCAAAACTATCAGCCTAACCCTGGAGACTACAGAGAGTCTTTACACATGGCTTAAAAGCATTTTCTAACTAAATATCCACTACTCATTTACAAGGTAAATCTATTATGCTGTCAATGGCTCTGCCATGGGCCCTTTAACACAGCATAAAATATTTCATATGCTTATATTACAATATATGTAGAAAATCATGCCCAATCAGTCTATTGTTATTTTACCAGGAAAGAATTATACCAGGGCATTCAAAATCTGCAGTATTACAGAGTACATAGAATACATGGAAACTACCCACAGTATTGAATGAAGATATTATTGAATCCATTTCATAATGCACGACTAACTTTTGATCACAAAACCAAATTAGACTCACTACAAAAATTTGAACTGATTTGTATCATATAAAGTTCTATTGTAAAAATTGTTGCTGCTGCTAGTACTTTATTTGTAATTCACGGTACTTACCTTTGTATCAATTAAAGTCAAAGGAAGAAACAAACAGCTGGTACTGGTAGGAGTGAAATTAATTTTAAGGTCAAAATGTATCGTCTATTGAGAGGGAGAACTTTAATGTAAATACATGCACTAGATAAGTATCAATAAAAAGAAAAGTACCACTACTATTAAGCAAGCTACTAGAGTATTAAGAAATGGGTGTCAAATACAAAATAATTTAGACTATTGCATTAATATGGGAAAGTACACATAAGTCTATATCTATATTCAAAAACTTGAAACACGATTTAAGAATCTGTAATAGAATACATTTCAAATATAGGAAATATATATCAGCATAAAATGTTATACTCTATATCTCTAGACAAGCAGATGCAATAAGTACCTTGCCCGAACTTTTATGGAACGCTTTATGTGCCTTTGAAGCAGCTGTTTTGAAGATAATTGTTCCACTTCTCCCTCATCCTAAATGTACGAAAACGTAATTAATCGACTTGCACCGTCAATAAACTAAAGGTAAGAAGCATGTAAGAATAAACTGAAAAAACCTGGAAACTGTTTTTAATAGACCTTGACAAGAGAGCCAAGAGCTTTTAACATAATGTATCAAATATATTTCTATCACAATTAGTAAAATATCATATTTAAAGCGCTTGTAAAATTATGAACTTGAGTAGCAAATATAATGATCACGCCAATCCTAACATAATTGTCTTCGCATCAAAGCAACAAGGAGTGTGGCACTGGTCAAGCACCTCGTGAAAGCTAGGCGTCATGTATGCAATTAGGTGCTTGCCAACACACTCGTAAGACGAGAAGCAGCTTGTGGTTAGCTTACTGCCGACGCCCAGGCAACTCCTTGAACAATTAAGGGACATTATAACAATGATTCTACTAGTAATGATTTTCTATGGTAAGGTCAAGCATCTTGAATTCAACAATTAATACTCGTACTTGGGGTTATAAGGGAATGTAGGCTAAATAACCTCAAAACTCGATGTAACTTTTGGTTTTTCGTAATATTTAGATTAGAAAAACATTATTACATTACAAATTGGAAATATTCATAATAAATTTGTTATGCGACCAGTCTCTAGTATTAAAAAAAAAGAGAGAGTGATATCAGTAATGATGATTAACTTAAGGCATTTTACCCGTACACCAACTCTGTCGTACCATATGTATTGACTAATTGACTTATAGAAGTAAGTTTGGGGAATTAAAACCGAAATTGCCATGATTTGAAAAGGTATTATGTTTACTATAGATTTAACAAAATTTATGTCAACTTATTAACTTAATACTGACATCACATGTTTATAACTTGTGATATGCCCACAAAATTGGATTTCATAGGCCCTCCACAAATTACACATTACTTTGTTCCTTCCTTTGTATTTGTGATACCACATCCGCATATATAGAAACATTATCTTTGACATGTAAACTAATAAACTGTTCAAGAAAACAATAAAATAGGTATAAATTATATAAAGTAATGACCTCCCCTTCCATTAGGGCTGTAATACGAGCCGAGCCGAGCCGGGTTTGGGCTATTCGAGTTCGGTCTCGGGTTTAATAAAAACGAGTCGAGCCGGGCGAAATTATAATTCGAGCCGGAAAATGTGACCGGATCCGACTCGTTAATTTTACG